>CM035428.1:36739746-36904746 GCA_020310875.1 Ceratopteris richardii
AACTCGGCATGCCTGAATATGTAGCCTCTTTTCGGGCACCAAAACATGTCCAAACCAAGTGATGAATTTTCTGGAACACATGTAATCAGTCACTGCAGAGACTTGCTTCACAGGCCACTGCTTGGGCCCAATGCTTCAATCTCCCTTTGATCACCTCAGGATCATCATCTGCAGGAGGCAAGAAAAAAAACTAACGATTCTTAAAACAGAAGAAGGCATCTTAGAAGAACTGTGCAGTCCAAATGGAAAGCACCAAAAGGAGATATCCCGAGGGATGTTCAAATCAACTACATCAAATACAGTATTTACCTGGACTTGCAATGCCGTGTGAAAGGTTGGGAGAAAGTGGCAATGGAGATTGTTTATCAGATAATAACGGCTCCTCCGCAGGCGAAGTTGGAGATGAAAGATTGACTGAATCTTGAATGTTGTAGAAAGAAGCACAATACATATGAAGTGCAGGAAGTGTGTTACCAAGTTCAGGAACGGAGCTTTTATCAAACCTAAAGCCAAGGTCTATGAAGCCCTGAAGTTCCTCGAAATCATGATCGGTTAGACTGCAAGTGTGTTTGTTACAAAATCCCTTCCTGCGGTTTTCGAAGTTATCAGATGCACTTCTTTGAAGCTGCATCCGCTTCCAATATGTGAGTTGATTGAAAGACTTGCTACAATCAGAAACACTTCTCCCTAGGCGATGGAGATCTGCTCGTTCTTTTACATTCACCAGCTCCTCCTCCCACATAAGCTTCCTTTTCTGCTCCCATACTTCACATAGGTTTTTCTCCCTCTGAGTCAACGGTGAACTTGAATTCCAGAGTTGGCTCGGGGATGTCTTTGGAGAAGTAGACTCTTCTGAATCAGAAAATTCTTCATGAAAAGTTGCGCGCGGAAGTTCCGACGAAGAGCGGAGATAGTCTTGCTGCCCTTGCTCCTCAATCTCTGGAGAAGGAGAAAGGAGATAGTCCCGCCGCTTTTGCTCCTCAATCTCTGGAGTGGCCAATGTTGCATGGTCCCTCGCGTGATACATATTGATGGTACTATACTTTCGCGCAAGTGGTACACAATATCTGCTCTCAGAAAGGACACAACGATAGGAAGGTGCCATGCTCTTCTTATTGGCTGCTTGAATCTGTTCTTCCGTGCAAAAGGAACGGCTGGGCTCTCCGCAAGGGAGCTCTAAACTGCTGTTCATCTTGTTCTCCAAGTCTAATGAACAATTGCTACCGCTCACCACCCTCGTCCTGGAAAGAAGAATCAACAAGTCTAATGAACAATTGCTACCGCTCACCACCCTCGTCCTGGAAAGAAGAATCAACGGCTTCACAAACACAGCCAGCCAATGGCGCGCAAAGAGGCAGAGAAAAAGCCAGGGAGAACTCCTAGACAGACGGCCAAAACGAAAACTACACCGGCGAGGAGCGCTTCTTACGATTTGATGCAAGCCATGAAGCTAAATACGGGGATCATATAGTCGTGCATGCAGAAAAAAAAAGCAAACGCTGACGACGAAAAAAACAGAGGTCGCGCCTACGATGCCACTATTAATAGATGGATAGATATAATAAATAGCGGAAAAGCAAATATACAAAGACGAGTAGAAGGATGTTCCATGCAAATCCAAATCGCCAAGAAATCAAGCCCTCATACATGAATATAAGAAGAGAGTTTTTTTTTTTTTTTGAGAGAGTACAATGAATTGGAAAGATACACACACCCGACCTCGTAAGGTAGAGGCACCCATCTTGGGGAACTCTGAGGCATTCAGCCTTAGGTGAGATTTGAACCCTGACCATCTACCTAGGAGTACAAGGCACATCCGCTAAACCATGCCTGCTCAATGTATAAGAAGAGAGTTGTGAAACTTGGTTTGAGGGAGTCTTCCTCTCACCTTCACAAAGTGCTTTCAATGCACTAGAGGATATGGGGTAGGCTTAATGGGTGCACTAGAGGATATGGGGTAGGCTTAATGGGTGTCGAATCTCAGGGCCTAAAATTGAGGGGCATTTTGCTTGTCAAGGGCCATTTTGCCTCTCAAAAATGGGTGTTTTTGGAAACTTCATATCAAATGACAAGTTGGGATTGGTAGTTTGCATGTTATTTTTTAGACATCTATAGGTATACTATATGTATATGCCTATCAAAATTTCTCATATAAAAGTAGAAGCAAAATTTTGCCTATCATATAACATTTTGTCTTGGCCGTACTAAAATTGGTATGGACGAGTGAGAAATGGAATCCATCATCTAACTAGCAATAGTGGTATAGTACACCTTTGTCATGAACCTTGAGTTCGAACAATCATGAATACATCAAAGTCAAGGAGAGAATTTTACCTTAAATTATCAACCGTAGAGACAAAAGAATGATCTGATGATCATGAGGATGTGATGAGTGAGATGTGAAATTTTTCACACAAGCATAGACAAGCAATGAACATGCAACACATGCATGTAAGAGCAACAATGAGTTGAACAATGATACCTTAGATTATGTCGCAAAAACAATACAAAAGGTTCACAATGCTTTGGTATCCATGGTTGACCAAATCATTTAGTACAGTGGCATGTCCATGGAATAGAGTCTTTCTTAACCCAAATCTGCTTCTCTTTCAATGGCCCATTGTTGTTCATTAATAGCTACCTTAACCACCTTTTGGGTGGTTGTGTTGATCTTTTGATTGTTGCACCTCATCTCTCATATATTGATGTCCTTAGTACACACAATGTCAAAGGGAGTTCTCAAGGTTTTGTGGTACACAATGATTGAAATACAACTTCATGCACACATGATTCATGAACGTATGCATCATAGGATGAATCAAGAATTACATTTTCTTGCACCATGGGGCTATCCGATCATGAAATGCTTCTTTCGAACCAATAATGTAAGAAGACCTCTCTTAAGATTCAAGTCAACAACATGATCATAGAGTCCTTTCCCAAGACTAGGGGTTACATTGAATCCTCATCATGACATAATAAGAATTTAGTAGTCATAAAGGTGTCTTGAAGGTGAACTGGAACATTCGCTTTACCAAGGCAAGGAGTTTAAACTTTGCTCAAGCCTTCAAGGTAGGCTTATAATGATTGCACTAGAATGTCCAACTCATGACAACGTGAGCTTGTGAGAACACTAGTTGTAGCACCCGAGTTAATGAGTGCCCAAATAGTTTTATTCTTGGAACCAAACCCTGGAAATTTTGATGAGAATGGTCACCTATCTTCGATGTTACGGTGGTCATTCACTAGAACCTCACTTGTAGTTATATGGTATAGAACCTCACTTGTAGTTATACGGTATCTAGGAGTGTAAGGATTGGAAAGAAATCCTTGTCTTCTTAACTTCATTCATTTAATTTTCTTTAGCACCTCAACTTGAGCCTATTTTCAAAAGTTTTGTTGTTCTTCCCTTTGCTTCTTAGCTTTATGCGAATGTGAAAGAATCTCATCTATAAGTGGATCTTGTTATATCTTGATACAACATTAACTTGTATAACTTGGCATTACTTCTCCATCAAGGTTAGCAAGTTACACTACAATGTTCGTGGAGATCTTATTGATGACCAAAGGTCCATGTCCTTGCGTTTCCAACTTGCAAGAATGTTGTTTTAAAGTGTACATTAATACCAAATCTCCTACTTCCAAGCCTTTCTTTTTGGTGTGGGGATATAAATAGGATTTCTATATTCTTTTTTTAGGGTAGATACCTAATACTATTATTAGATGAGTTTCTCTTATTTTTTCAAAGTCGATCAATCTTGATGATAGTTGATGTCCCTCCCATTGATGTGTACATGCTATCTTAAGAGAAGGGATAAGGGCTTCTAAAGGTAGGATGACATTTTGACCAAAACCCATTTGAAAGGGAGTTGCATTAAACACAGTCTTATATACCACATGATAAGCCCAAAATATGTAATGGACTTGTTTGTTCTACTTAAAAAATTTGCTTTGTACTCACTTTGTTAGCACATTGCACAAAGTCTTGTTTGTGCTATTTGCTTGTCCATTTTCCTATGGTTGACATGGGCTGACTTCTTATGTATGGCCATGAATATTCAATGAATTTTTAAAAAAAGTGAGTTATCCCATCACGGAAGACCTCAATGGTAATATATTTCTTGTGTGAAATAAGAAATTAGAGTGGTATGAATATCATTCTTTTATGTAGCCTTTGCTTCTACACGCTTTGTTGAGTAATTTTTGGATATAATGATATATTCAACATGTGAGTTGCAAGCGATAGCATGATAGATCCTATAAAATTGATTTCCCACTTAGCAAAAGCATCGCCTGCCATCATTGGTCCTAGTGGCAATTCATCACGTCATATTGGATATTGTGCTCATTGACATGTGTCACAATGCTTCACGTAAGTTGGCACATCTATGTGCAGGATGGGCCACCATAGGCTTGAAAACAAAATATTCTATTTCAAAAGCATATGCAATGTCCAATTATGTAAACACAACTAGAGCTACACACACACATATATATATATAAGCACACCTTAATAAAAGAATAATGAATCCTTTGTAAGATTAAAGTTGGGCTTCTCCACATCCATCTATGGAGGACTTCCACTACCTATTATGGGTAGTTTATATGTTCAGAATCCTTGCGAGAAGCATCCAATTAATGTAACTGATGCCCTGAGTAGCTTGGTGTCTTAGTGTGGAGGACCATCTTGAAGCTTGAGTCACCACAACGTATGAGGGGTTTACCGACGATGTCCATACCAATGGTCACCCCCCAGCATAGCTATGATCATTGAAAATATCTCCAAAGATCTCGTTACGCATATCGATGGTCACTTGATCATCGATATGATCATTTAAAACAGATTGTCGGTATCCATTGCCGTCGTCAGTATAGGTGGCAGTATAAGTGTCAATATAGGCATCGATATAAGCATTGATAATCTGCTGGAATTACCGATGCTTATATCAATGCCTATATTGGCACCATCTTGTAAACATACAGGGACCCAAGGCAAAAATTTGACATTTTGCATGTCATTTGAACTGAACACTGCTTCTGTCAAACTTACACGTGCGAGCTGAATTGTGACCTGCATTGTCTTATGCACACACACACACACATAGATCTCTCTCTCTACACACACACACACTCTTTAGATCTTGCATCTTGGTAAGTGGTGTGTGTACATTTACCCTTTCTCTTTCTCTATGATTTATGTTTTATAACTTCTCTTCTCTTTGGTTTTGCAAAAGTTTTTTGGCATTGATTCTTTGGAATTTGATGAGAGGCAAGATTCATTAGGCTTTGACAACAGCGATCCAAAAAAGGTACATATCTGTAAGTGATTTTTTTGTTCTCTATTCATAGAGAATGAGAAAAAGAGAGAGAGAAAGAGAGAGAGAGAGAGAGAGAGAGAGAGAGAGAGAGAGAAAGAGAGAGAGAGAGATGAAAGAGGAGAAAAAGAGAAAGAGGGAAAGAGAGAAAGAGATCTAGAGAGAGAGAAAGAGAGACAAAAAGATTGAGAGCGAGAGAGATATGAAAGAGAGATCCTAATGGTAGTGCTTTGCCACATTTTCTATTTGCCTCATATATGGAAGTGGTTTGCCATACTCTTGTACATGCTTCATCTATGGAATATATAACTTTTTGGTACATGGTTCATGGTTCATTCTCCTCATCTCTTTCGTGTCCAATATTATTTTGCTTTATGATATCATGTTTTGGTTTCCATTAAAGTACAGGTCACGTGTACTCGGTTTTTTTGGGCAAAGTGTATTGTCTTTTGCTACACAACATCATGGTAATGTTGTTGTAGCAAGAGACAATACACTCTGCCAAAAAAAAAACTTGCAGATATGGTCATCAGTATCGGAGTTGGTACTTCCAGCACGGTCGTTGGTATGCATGACGGTACTCCCAACAAGGCCACTGGTATAGTATAGGCACTAGTATAGGTGCTGGTATAGGCACCAGTATGAGCATCGAAAATAACGCTAGTTATACTACCACCTATACCGATGCTTTCTTATTGACGCCTATGATGACTCTTACACCAACGTCAAGACAAAACCGCACCTGTGCATTTGCCCCGGTAGAAGCCTCAGTATACACCTGATATGTTGTAGCGAATCTCGCCAAGGATTTACTTAATGCTTGTATAACTTCTCTCTATCACAATACATAGCTTGTGTCTTGTCTTGAGCAGCAGCCTTGCTAAAGGCACCTCAATGATGATGAGGTCGATCAGTGGTTTAATAGCAAAATCTTGAGGGAATCGAGTTTGGGACTATTAGTATCAATAGATTAGTTGGAACCCAAAAAAAATTACGATCCTCAAATTTAGAGCACACGGTAGAGAATATGAGGTAGGCTTAATGGGTGTCGATGCATCACCCTTAGCGAAAGCTTCCACATGGATTGGTATGGACGGGTGACACATTGTCATGGACCTTGAGTTTGAACAATGATGAATACATCAACGTCAAGGAGAGAATCCTTACCTTAAATCATCAACGCTAGATACAAAAGAATGATATGACGATCATGAGCATGTGAAGAGTAAACTTGTTCACACAAGCATAGATATGCAATGAACATGAAACACACACACACACATGTAAGAGCAACAATGAGTGGGACAATGGTAGCTTAGATTATGTCACAAAAACAATACAACAAGTTCACAATGCTTTAGTATACAAACCTCCTCTACAAACGTGTCGTAGTTTGGCATGGCATGTTGCATTCAAGGTGACTTAGTCAATGGTTGACGTGATCATTTAGTAGAGTGGTATGTCCATGGAGTAGTATCTTTCTTAACCCAAATCTGCTTCTGCTTCAATGGCCCATTGTTGTTTGTTGATCGTTACCTTTTCCACTTTTTGGGTGGTTGTGTTAACCTTTTATTGTTGCACCTCATCACTCATATATTGATGTCCTTAACCAGAATCTCAAAGAGAGATGAAACTTTTGAAAAATAAGGGAACTCTCAAGGCTCTATGGTACACAATGAATGAAATGCAACAGCATGCACACATGATTCATGAACACATGCATATCATAGTATGAATCAAGAAGAACATTCTCGAGCACCATGGGGTTATCCAATTCAATCATGAAATGCTCTTTTATGTTGATATATTTAGGTAGTGATGTGTGTGAACACTCTAGGACCGCCGGGGCACTTTTTTCCCTCTTTAGGAAGTTTTTTTCCCCCGGCTTGTACATACGCCTATTGCCCTAATGGGCTACTTATCTTTGTACATTCTCTAGTAATACATTCAGTATTGTGTGTTTGTGCTCCAAGCTTCTTCTTCTTCCTTGTGTTGTTCGCGTGCTTCCGCAGACGTCTATCTCCAACAATTGGTATCAGAGCAGGTTGTCGCTTCTTCTAGGGCGTCGTCGACACCCCTTCGTTTGCAGTCTCAGATTCGCACGAAATTTGGTGAGCATACTCAAGGTGTTTTCGAGATCAAAACTGCTTCGCTTTGTGGTGCCGAAATCGCGATCTGAGCTCGTTTCGGCCTCCGAACGCACTATCGCAGTGCTTGTGCAGGCTATTTCGTCCTTTTGTGCCAAAGGTAGATACCAGTTTCTGTTCGCCAGTTTAAGCGTCTCGAAGTCTGCTACAGGTCTAGCAGAACTCGTCTGGGCAGTTCTGTTCAACTTTTTGAGATACAGTCAATTTTCTGCATCAAGGTATTTTAGTCACTAGCCATGGCTGAAAGTAGTGATGTATTCCGTATGTTGGCTGTTGAGGATAAGTTGGATGGTACCAACTACCCATTATGGGCTTATATGATGCGACATGTACTGGTTGCAAAAGGATTGTGGAACATTGTGCAGGGTGTTGAAAGACGTCCTGTTACACCTGTAACGATAGGTATTGCAAATACAGGTGTTGGAGCTGATGAAGATGGTGTCGAAGATGATATTCCACAGATTCATGTTCGTGTTGTTGTTTCTGTTGGACCTACTGTAGAGCAGATTCGTTGGGATGGCAGAGATGCCCAGGCACATGCATTGATAGCTTTGTCCATCGAACGTGCCATTATTCCTCACATTCGCTCTTGCAGAACAACAAAGGATGCTTGGGATACACTTACCACTTTGTACCAGGCTAGGAATGAGGCTCGTGTTGCTTACCTCCGAAAACAGTTGGAGAGTGAGCACATGAATGAAGGTGATTCTATGGACAGTTTTCTTACAAAGATCAAAGACCTGAAGGAACAATTGATTTCTGCTGATGAGGTTATACCAGATAGCTCACTTGTGCAGACCGTTCTGAATGGTCTTCCTGATTCATATCAGAGTTTTGCCTCTACTCTTTGGTTGATGATGAAAGGCAATCCGAATGCCTTGTCATTTGAGGAATTAGTCTCTATTTTGTTGCAGGAAGATCAGTCCAGGCAAAACAGGTCCATTATGCGTGTTGCAGATCAAGCTTTCCTGGCTAGTCAGAAGGGCAAAGGAAAATGGAGCTCTTCTACTAGTAAGCAGAAATCTGCAAATGCTGCACAATCGAAGAACCAGGATAAAGATGAGAAGAGATCAGAAAAGCAGAAATTGTTCTGCAAGTACTGTAAAGGAAATGATCATATTATAAAGAACTCTCCAAAACTGGCTGCTAAAGAGGCAAAGAAGAAAGAGGCTGGAATGGTTGTTGCAGAGGCCTCTACACCAAAAACAGAGTCTACAAATCTTGTGCAGGAAGAAGAATGGGTGTTTACTATTGTCTGCAGTTTTGACCCATCTTCTCATGATCAGTGCATGTCTGCAGTAGACTCAGATGTTTGGTACTTTGACAGTGGGGCAACCAAACATATTACCTCGCAGCGCAGTTTCTTCTCTTCACTCGAGCCTACTCCTACAGGGAATACTGTCACATGCGCCAATAACTCCTCTTATCCTGTTATGGGAGTTGGTAAGATCATTCTAACTACTGCTGATGGTAGTTCTTTCACTTTGTCAGATGCTTTATTTGTGCCAGGGATCAAAAAGAACCTGTTATCAGTTTCTGCATTAGCCAAGATTGGCTTGGTTGTGAAATTCGTTGATGACAGGTGTACAGTCCATGATCTCTCAAATGGCGATGTGATTATTGCTTCTGGCATTTTATGTCGTGGGCTGTATAAGCTCATAGACTATGAAAGATCTATGAATGATTCGGCATGTGCAGTTCATGATTCTCAGGCTATGTCACATGCAAAGCTTTGGCATGCACGCTTTGGTCATCTGAATTTTCCTAGTTTGTTACGCTTGCAGAAATCTGAAATGGTGTCCTCTTTGCCCAAACTTGAGGCACCTGGAAAACATGTTTGTGAAGGCTGTATTTTGGGCAAAATGCAGCGTTCTTCCTTTCCAAAAGATGGTTCAGTTCGGGCTACACAGAAATTGCAGCTTGTACATAGTGATGTCTGTGGTCCTATGCAGACACCGTCTTTTGGAAATTACCTTTACTTCGTGACTTTTATTGATGATTTTTCCAGGCATGCATGGGTATATCCACTCAAAGCAAAGTCCAAAGTGTTCATGTGCTTCAAACAGTTTTTGGTTTTGGCTGAAAATCTGTCAGCATGTAAAATGGGCACCCTCCGTTCTGATCGAGGGGGGGAATATATGTCTTCAGATTTCAATGCATTTCTGGCTGAACGTGGGATAAAACACCAGTGTACAGTGCCGTATACACCTCAACAAAATGGAGTTGTTGAACGAAAGAACAGGTCACTCATGGAGATGGCGAGGTGCATGGTCAAAAGTCAGGCTTTACCACATAGTTTCTGGCTTGAGGCTATCATGTGTGCAGCATATGGACTCAACAGGTGTCCCATTAAAGCGTTGCAGTCTATCACTCCATATGAGGCTTGGCATGATCGCAAGCCATCTGTTGCTTATCTGCGTGTTTTTGGTTGTTTGGCATATGCATTAGTGCCTGAACAACATCGCAGAAAATTGGATGATAAGGCAGTAAAATGTATTTTTGTTGGGTACAGTTCTGAAAGTAAAGGCTATCGTCTGTATCATCCACAGACTAAACGCATTTTGGTTAGCCGTGATGTTGTCTTTGTGGAAGATGCTATTCAGCCATTGCTTTCATGTACTAAGGAGACATCTGTTAGCTCCAAAGACATGTATGATACTTTGATGCCTCTTTTTAAAGGTGGACAGGCTAGTGCTGGTCCTAATGAGGCAACTTCTCAACCTTTGCAGGTTTCATATGATGATGCAGATCATTCCATTTCTGATGCAGATTTACATGATGCACTTGTTGATGAGAGAGCTGATATTGAGCAGGCAAAAACTATGCCAAAATGGCTGGTGCAGACTTTGCGTGACAGCAAATTAGATGCACCTTTGTCATATCGTACTCGTTCAGGCTCTCATAGTGCCTCCTTTGCATCAGATTGCTATGCTATGGCTGCATCTAGTCTCTGTGATGAGAATGAGCCTGTTTCTTTTGATGAAGCACAAAATTCAGAAAATTGGATGGCTGCTATGCAATCTGAATATGATGCTATAATGAAGAATGGTACATGGTCTTTATGTGACGTGCCTCCTGGCAAGAAGGCCATTGGCACTAAGTGGGTATACAAGCTGAAGCGTAAACTTGATGGTACAGTTGACAGGTATAAGGCTAGGTTTGTTGCAAAGGTTTATGCACAGGAAAGAGGCATTGATTTTGATGAGACCTTTGCACCTACATGCCGTATGACTACTGTTCGGAGCATTTGTGCACTTGCAGCCCATCATGGTTGGAATGTACATCAGTTGGACATTAAAACAGCATTTCTGAATGGTGACTTGCATGAAGAAGTGTATGTTTTTCAGCCCCGTGGCTTTGTGCAGAAAGGGCATGAAAACTAGGTTTGCAGGTTAAAGAAGGCATTATATGGTTTAAAGCAAGCACCACGTGCTTGGTATGAGAAGATACATGCCTATCTGATTGCACATGGTTTTGAGAACAGTCCAACTGAAAGCACCTTATATGTCAAACGTGCTAATGATGTGCTTTTGATCATTGTTGTATATGTTGATGACATGCTGCTCACTGGTCCTATTGAGACACATATTGCTGATTTTAAGGCTGATTTGCATGCCTCATTTGAGATGTCTGATTTGGGGCATTTGCATCACTATTTGGGCATTCAGTTTATGCACGTTGATGGTGGAATGGCTTTGTGTCAAACGAAATATATTGACACATTATTGCAGTGTTTTGGCCTAGAAGACTGTAAGCCTATTGCCACTCCTATGGAGACAGGTTTACGATTGAGTCTTCATGATGCTGGAGATGCATTTGATGCTGTTCTCTATCAGCAGGCTGTTGGATGCTTGATTTACTTATGCATTACTCGGCCAAATATTCAGTTTGTTGTCTCACAGATGAGCAGGTTTATGCATTGCCCAGGAGTCACGCATTGGAAAGCGGTTAAGCGCATCTTTCGCTACTTGAGTGGTACTCGGCTACTTGGGTTGTTTTATCCCAAGGGGGGATCACTACCGCCAGATTTGCATGCTTTTTCTGACTCAGATTGGGCTGGTTGCTATGACACTCGTGTGTCCACCAGTGGTTTTTGCTTCATGCTTGGTAGCTCATGTATATCTTGGTTGAGCAAGAAGCAGCCTACTGTGGCCATTTCCAATTGTGAGGCTGAGTATAGGGAAGCTTTCACAGTGACTGTTGAGTGTGTGTGGCTCAGATGCATTATGGCTGATTTGGGTGTTGGCCAGTCTTCTACCACCACCATCTTCACTGACAGTCAGAGCGCATTGGCAGTTGTGAGGAACCCTGTGTTCCATGCTCGCACTAAGCACATTGAGGTGCATTATCACTATGTCAGGGAGAGGTTCTCTGCTGGGGAGATCAGCTTGGCATATGTGCCAACGCAGGAGAACATTGCAGACCTTTTCACAAAGGCTCTGCCTAGGGAGAAGTTTGAAGCTTTCCGCAAAGCTTTGGGCTTACTTCCTTTTGTGGAGTGATTTCCACATAGCTTGGCACTTCCTTATACATGAGTGCCAGCTTCTTGTTCACCGCATCACTCCCAAGGGGGATTTGTTGATATATTTAGGTAGTGATGTGTGTGAACACTCTAGGACCGCCGGGGCACTTTTTTTCCTCTTTAGGAGGTTCTTTTCCCCCGGCTTGTACATACACCTATTGCCCTAATGGGCTACTTATCTTTGTACATTCTCTAGTAATACATTTAGTATTGTGTGTTTGTGCTCCAAGCTTCTTCTTCTTCCTTGTGCTGTTCGCGTGCTTCCGCAGACATCTATCTCCAACATTTTAAACCCATAATCTAAGAATAGCTTTCTGGCGATTCAAGTCAACAACATGATCATAGAGCTATTCTTGGCCAAACACTAGGGGTTCCATTAGGTCATCATCATGACATAATAAGAATCTAGTAATTATACAAGTGCCTTGAAGGTGAAGTGGAGCATTCTCTTTAGCAAGGAAAGGAGTTTAAACTTTGCCCAAGCCTTTGAGGTAGGCTTCCAATGATTGCACTAGAATGTGCAACTCATGACAACATGAACTTGTGAGAACACTAGTTGTAGCACCTGAGTCAATGAGTGCCCAAATAGTTTTAGACTTGGAATCAAACCCTAGAAAATTTGATTAGAATGGACATCTATCTTTGATGTTACGATGTTCATTTATTCAAACCTCACTCATAGCTATATGGTATCTAGGGGTGTAGGATTGGGAAGCAATCCTTTTCTTCTTAACTTCATTCATTTCATTTTCTCTAGCACATAAACTTGATCCTATTTTCAAAAGTGTTGTTCTTCTTCCCTTTTTCTCTTACCTTTATGTGAATGTGGAAGAATCTCATCTATAAGTGGTTTTTTATATATCTTGAAAGAGCATTAACTAATATAGCTTGGTATTGCTTCTCCATCAAGGGTAGCAAGTTACACTACACCACGAGTGGAGATCCTATTATGTAAAAAAGTAGTTACGCAGGAGAACACAAGAGCACTAGCTAAGAAGATAACATGTATACTAGAATTTCAAAATAATTGCTTCCAATAACAAGTACAAAGATGATGGCATTGTCCACCTGTGCACTCTCGCTTAAATGGTGATCTAGACAACTCTAGATAGAGAGTTACAAGGTAGAGCTATGCTGGCTCAATTTGATATCTGGGGTACTGCAGAGCTAATGTATATATAGACTAATGAGAGATGTGGCTTCCACGGGTGGCTATACATGGGTGGTAGAACGTGGGCAACCACCACTCACATAATCCCCATATGCAGCTTAGGCTGATTCAACCGACCTAACAAATATGAATGATGTTTTACTTTGACATGGAATATTCCCTTTACTATCGTGCCACACCATTGGCTCCATAGGAACCCCTAGCCAAGGGGCCCACTTGCCCACTTCGATCCCCCATCTAGGTTACTCCTCATTACCCCCGACCTCACAATTAGGGACCTTGGTAACTCCCTTTCCTTACAATATCTTACATGGTCTAATTTGACCTTCATCCAACATGCAAAGTTGGGATTCCCATCAATTGGCTATGCACGCTTGGCTTCTCCTCATAATGGGGGCCTGACAAAATATGCATTAGTACATACAATCATGAGGGGTAGAGATTGATCATATACTAACACCCCCCCTCAATGTTTACCGAACGATAAATCAAATGGGTCTGGGCCTTATGTCCATGTGTTGAAGATGCCTATTGAAATTCTCTTTTCCAGGTGCTTTAGTGAACTTCTATATGCTTGGTATGAGCATGAAATATTGGGTTATTTGCAATGGCCATACAACTTTGATTATCATTTATGTATGATTTCCATTTGTGATGGAAAGCCTACATCTGCAAGAATTCTCCTTAATTGGACTACCTCACAAGAGGCAAAACAATCTTCTTTGTACTATGATTTAATAGAGGAGAGTGTGAGAGTTGGTTGTTTCCTATGTACCCAAGAAATTATTACCGAACGAAGTGAGAAACAATATCCAAAAACTGATTTTCTAGAATCACAATCTCCAGCCCAATCTGAACCACAATATCCTTGGAGTTTATCACCTATGGTATAAAGAATACCAAAATCCAAGGTTCCTGAAATGTACCTTAGAATTTGCATTCCAACATTCCAATGAATCTCCTTAGGTTTCTTAGCATCTACATTAGGTATGTTATCATCCATAGATAGCTCATGGTTTACCTCCATAGGTGTGCCAGTTGGTTTGAAGACCATCATTCTAAATGCCTTAAAATTTCCTTCGGCATACTTCTGTTATGAGATGAAAATGACATCCTTTCTTTGCCATACTTCAATTCCCAAACAAAAATGGAGTAGACCTAATTCTTTCATTTCAAGCTCAGTTTCCAAGCTGATTCGAGTTTGATTGATGAGTTCTTCATGATCTCCTATAATGATCATATCATCTACATATACAATAAAAACAACTAGCTTGCTATCCTTTTTTCATTACATATAGGTTAGCATCAAAAGTACCTCTTTCAAAACCCATATTTTTGAAAAATTTATCTATCTATTGGTACCAAACCCATGGTGCTTGGTTAAGGCAATACAAAACTTTCTTCAACCTACAAAATTTAGTTTTTGAATTGGGTACCTCAAAACCTAGTGGTTGAGATAGATATACCTCCTCCTTGAGGCAGCCATTTGAAAATGTAGATTTGACATCCATCTCGAAAATAGGTCAGGCCTTTTGTGCAACTATTGCAAGTACCATCTAAATAGTTATCATGCATGTTGCTAGTTTGAAGGTTTCTTGAACATCAAAACCTTCAATTTGTGAAAAACTTTGTGCAACTAATCTTGGCTTATACTTTTCTAATGTTCCATTTGCTTTATACTCAGCTTTCCAAATCCATTTAGTACTGATTACCTTCTTCTTTGGCTAGCTCCCAGGTATCATTTTTTAGTATACTATCATACTCAGAGTGCATTGCCCCTCTCAAACCTAGATCATCAAGGGCTTCTTCAATGGTGGTAGGTTCCTTTATGAAGCCCACGGTATCTACCATTAGAGCCATGTTAACAATGCATCCTAAGGCTCTTCTTTGCTCCTCTATTCTCTTTGATCTATGTAATTCATCCGAGAATGATTCTGGTACTTCTAAGTGTGGATTGCAATCATCAAAGAGCTATTGTGACCACTTTGGTAGTGGCTTACATTGTACAGTTGGAACTAGTTGGCTTTTTATTGAGGAAAGTTTAGTATCATATGTTTTCTCCTCCTCAACTTTAACCTATCTCTTGATAGGCACAAGGTGAGATATTTCTCTCATATATAAGATACAAGATTTACGTTTATCTTCTACTAAGTATGGTCATTCATCAAACACCACATCTCGACTGACAAAAATCTTCCTTGCCTCACAATCCCACAACATATATGCTTTAGACTCTTCACTATATCCTAGGAAGTCAGAATTTTTTGCTTCTTGAATCCATTTTTGATCTTGTTGAATTAGGAATATGTGAATAAAAGAAACAACCAAAAATTTTGTAATGCAAAATTGAAGGTTTTTAGCCAAAGTATGCTTTTTGATGAGTCATCCCCTTCAATGTGTTTGTGTAACTTTGATTGAGGATGTAGATTGCTATATTGACTACTTCTGCCTAGAATGAATCAGGCATGTCTCAGGCCTTTAACATACAAAGAGCCATTTACACTATTGTCCTATTCCTTTGCTCAACAACACCATTTTTTTGAGATGTATGAGCTATGGTAAGTTTCCTTTTACAGCATGCTCCTTACAGTAGTTATTGAATTTTGTTGATAAGAATTCCCCTCCTCTAATTGTTTTGGATTTTTTCAATTTCCTTCCTAATTCATTTTCCACATAATTATGCCATGTTTTAAATTTTTCACAAGCATCACCCTTCTCTAGAATGAAATAAACCCACATCTTTCTACTATAATTGTCAAGTAACAGCAAAAATTAGAAAGATCCTCCTAAAGCAAATGTAGAAATTTTACCACTGAGATCAGCATGTACCAACTCTAGAGGAGCGTGAGCTTTATTGTTGGTGTCTTGTGGAAACATCTTTTGTTGTTGCTAGCCCATCATGCAAGCTTCACAAGGTTCATGCAAGTCTAAAAATGCAGGCAAATGAGCAACCACCCCTATTCTTTGCATCTCCTTCAAAACTAGAAATACAAGATGCTCAAATCGTTGATGCCATAACTTGCTTACATATTTATCTTATGTAGCAGTTAAGGAACTTAACTCATACAATTTATCATGTCTTATGCCTTTTCCTACCATATTACATGATGAATCCATGAAATTTGCACCAGTTTTGTTGAAGTTAACTTCAAGTCAACGATCTCTTATTGCAAAAACTGAGAACAAATTTCTCCAAAGCATAGGTACATACAGAACATCAAACAACTTCTTCTCAACACCTAGAGAAGTGATAAAAGAGATGGTTCTCATGCCTTCAATTGGACACTTGGAGTAATTTCCCACCACTACGTTGATGGATTCACATAGAGGCCCCAAGGAACTATAACAATCCTTTTTGCTAGCCATATGGCAACAAGCTCCACTATCTAAAATTCATGGTTCATCAACACGAGCTTGATCAGATTAGCATACCTCTTCAATAGCTACCCATACTTCTTGCTCTATGTTGTCTGTTGACTCTTTGTTCTTCTAAGATGATTTCAAAGTCCCATTTCATTCATCAGCTTGCTTCTTTCTACATAATTTATGGCATGACCTTTCTTTTCACAATAGAAGAAACTTCTTGTGAACTTTTTCTTGGGACCTAATTTTTAACTAGGCCAGACTTTGAGCTATTGTAAGAGATTTCTTCAGTGATAGAAAGCACTCCATTATTCCTCTCTTTGTTATTGCCTTGTGTGTGCATGTGTGTATGTGTGTGCATGCTTGTGTGATTTTGACTCACACACTTGTGCCTTCACTTGCTCACAGTCCTCATACTCGTCCTTGCATCTCCACAGATTGACATTTATGAGGTGGATCTCCTCATGTTGGTACTTGCCATTATGCTAGAGTGACACTAGGGTAGTGTTTCAGGGAAAAAGTTTTGTGAAGAAATACTCTACCAAGGGTGTGCTCCAATCAAGAACTAAAGATACATGATAGATCATCGCATGTTCCATTGGCGGTCTTAGGGTACAAATGTGACACTACTTCAAAAGAATGTGCATGTCCCTCTCCCTAGAGGTCCAATAAACTCCTAATTGCTTAAGATTTTGGAGAATTTGTTGCTTAGACTAATGTTTTCCCACAATTCCTACATGCGCTTGTTGTTGTTGGACTTCATGTTCAATATCATTGGCACAACAATACAAAATGCCTTGAGTATTTTGTCAATCTATGCTTCGTGTTAATAGGTAATATCTTTGTGATCATAAAGCCTTGCTCTCTTTTGTGTGCACAAGCTCGTGTGATGGAACAAAAGTTAAGATTAGGACAAAAGGTTGTGCCCATTTTGGAACTACTTCCAAATTTAAGAGATAGGCACCAGGTAATTCATCGTACACACCTTATGAGGGTTTTCTTGATGATTCAAGGAAGAGGGCCATAGGTGGGTTTTCTCTTCTTTGACACAATGTTACCTCAAAGTCATAATCTATCAATAAGAGAAAACATCTTGCAAAGTGACTTGTATTGCAAGGTTTATTTAGCAAATGCAACAATGCTTGATGATTTGTGATCTGATGAAACTTACAAGCAGATAGATAGTGTTGAACCTAATCCATCCCACACAGTTTCTCTGGTTCTACCCAACATAATTTTATTGCCAACTAGCATAGGTGATCGGGAGATCCAAATTTCCTTTGCTTATTGGTTGTTCCACTATGCATCCAATTGCATAGCCAGACACATCTATAAGGAAATGCAATGGCTTGGTCTAGTAAGGACTAGGTTGAACACGAGATTAAACATTTAATATCTAAAAAGGAATTTTTGCATTCCTATATTCAATCAAAAGGAAACATTTAAAATCTAAACAGAAAAATTTTCATTAAAAAGGTGTTGAACACGGGTAACATTTAAGATCTAGGAATGAATTTTTGCATTCATCCATCCAGTCAAAGTTTGTAAGAAGAATATAAAGAGGTTTATCAATGATAGTGTACATGTGGAAAAACCTTAAGTAATTTCCACAATGAGCCATAACAGTTTGTACCTCTTTGATGTTCTTGATTCGTGGCAAATTTTGTAAGGGTCTAATCTTATTTTCATCGGTAGTAATCCCATTCTTGGACGCTATGTGACCCAAAATCTTACCTTTGCTAACCATAAAATGCACTTATCAAGGTCTAAACACAGTTGATAATCTATACATGTATTGAGTACTTTTCATAAACTAGGAATGTGGGTTTTTGGCTCATTCCAATGTGTACAAGGATCATACACATAGATTTTAAATCTTTAAAAAAATGGCACATCAATCACTAAATTTTATTTAAGAGCATCGGAGAGCCCAAAAGGCATCACCCTAAAAGCATATATATGCCACTCAGTGGAAAAGTTCATTTTACATTGGTCCTAAGAAGCAATTACTACTTGTTTGTAGCTTGAAAATCCATCAAGGAAGTTGTTAACTTCTTTGTCTATGACTCTTTCTAAAAACTTTTCTATAATGGGAAGTCGATATCTATCCCTTATGGTGGTGGAATAATCCTTTTTGAAGTTGATGCGCACATGCAATTTACCATTCATTTTTGGAACTATCAAAATGGGCTATACCCATTTGGTATGCTAAATTTATTAAATAAATACTACTTCTTTCAATCAACCATATTGAAAGTATAGGTTTCATTATGTGTATGGACTTTATTTTGTAGATCTGGTACCAAGGGCCATAGGGATTCAATGAGTTCATATCTCTAGGTCTACATTGTTGAGATCCTTATAAGTTCAATCAAACACATCTCTATATTCTTACAATAAAGCTATCAACTTTTCTTCCTTCTTTAGACCTAGGTCATGTGAACTTTTCCTCTTGATCCTCAATAGTAACCACAAATTTCTTTGACTTATCTTGTTATCATATACTTCTCTATTTAAAGCTTGTCTCTTTTGCCTTCTCACTAAGATCTTTTGATCATTAATATCATAATTCTTAGAATTATCCGAGACTTCAAAAACTGGCTCATCTCCTTTGTTTGTAATTTTCTACTTTTTTTCCCCCTTGGAAAAGGTGTTGTAGGCCTTGATACAAAGAATGATGAATACACCAACATTGAGGAGAGAATCCCCACCTAAAATTATGAACCAAAGAGACAAGGGAATGTTATGAAGATCATGAGCACATGAAGAGTGTACACACAAGCATAGACAATCAATGAACGTGTGCACACACAGAGTTAAGAGAAAAAATGAGCAGTACAATCGAAGTTCATATTATAGTACAAAAAGGTCAAAATAACTTCCTTTATCCAAATTACTATCCTCTACTATTTCTTTACGAAAGTAGTCTTTGGGGTTATCACCTTGGTGTCTAGAACAGCTTCCTCATAAGATTTTTTAGCACCTACAAAGTGTAAAAATCATTATTTCAACTTGCAAAGGTTTCCATGATTGATTTATAATCTTCATCATCATCACTACTACAAGAATGAAGCACATGTTTGGATATAGGGAACTTTCAAAATTATTGATGTGGTTTGAGAATAACAAATAGACTAATGGAAGGCTACATGTGTGAAAAAATTGTGAGGTATACAAGCATATACATTAAAAACGGAAATTGTTCCAAAGAAAGCCATGGCATTTACATTTTGGATGTTTAGATGATGATGCAAGTCCATTCCAATTGTGATGAAAGAATTGGTCATATTGTTCAACCAACAAAGTGGAAAATAATATTATACCATGTTGGCTATAAAGAAAGGACATCTTGTATTATCCCTTTTGGATCTAGGCAAGCATAGAGTAAAAATAATGAGTGTTTATATGTAGCCTTTATTTAATGAAGTGGATCCAAAATTTTTTCGATCTAAAGTATTTTGGATCTAAAATCTTTTCAATGTGAAAGCTTTTCAATCTAAAATCTTTTCAATCTAAAATCTTTTCAATCTAAAACATTTTCAATATAAAAACTTTTTTATCTAAAACTTTTTCAATTTAAAATCTTTTTTATCAAAAAACTCTTTGATCAAATGTTTTTTATCAAAAGATTATTGATCGAAAAAAGGGGACATAAAAATTTTTTTAGGGATATTTGAACTTATTTAGTATTTTTTTATTATTTGATTGAATAAATGCAACATAGTACAAGATACTCCAGCCTAGCTTTAAATTGATATGGCATCTATTGTCTATTTGGGTACGTGGTATCTTGGAGGATGTTGATCATATTAAGTAAAAGGCCTTGGGATTTGATAGCCTCCCATAATAGGTCAGTTTTCTTACTAACCTTGATGTATGGGATACTTCCCAAATAGTTGTTTGTTATAGAAACACTCAACAATTGAGTGATTCATCATCTTTTCCTTGATTTCACAATATTGCAACTTTGGCTTTGCGGGAGGAGGTAGTCTTCTTGTGATCCCAATGTAGCTATGGAAGATGGTTGCCCCCCACTAGGCCCACACACAATGATATACAATCACTATTCTGATTTTTTTCTCTACAAGTGTTCAAAAACTCAAAATGAAATTTTGCATTCTTAAACTCGACCCTCAAAGATATCCAACAAGATTTGAATAAAGCCGAATGGATGTTGTAGTTTTGTGAATCATCTATTGTGGAACAAGTTATCTCTTTGAAACACTCTCTACATATGTGCAAAGATATAGGTTGACAAACTTTGCGATTTCTCACAATTCACTAAGTAGAAAACTTGAATCTTTGACACACTTTGGTTCATTATATGAGAGACCAAATGAAGCTTGAAATCAACAAAAATCCATAGAGTAAGAGGTCAAAGAATGCTCTACAATCTAGTACAAATAGAATTGTGAAAGCCTAACTACACCTCTAGATAGAGAGTAGGAAAATCATGAGAAAATGAGATAAACGAGTGAGGGGTCTACTTGATGGAGTTTATTACTTCACGAAACAAAGTGGGAAACTCAAAAAACTCATACTATGCAAAACAAAAGGCAAAATTATGCAGCCACCCACCAACCAATGTACGTGCACTTTTTGATGGTTAATTGATGAGATTTGAATTTGATTGATTTTGGTGGGGCTCATAACTTGATTACATGACTCTGGGTCCTCTTCTTTTATTGATCCACTTTTAGGACTCGTGGATGAGTCCTTTTGTATGGTTGATACTTGATTACACTTCCCCTCAAGTCTCAATGTCTAAGTCCTTTACTCAATGCATGCCTTGAAGTGTTGCAGCTTTACTCCATCCAAAGATTTTGTAAACATATTTGCATATTGTCCATTTGTATTGAAATGATCCACCTTTACATCCTTTTACATGATCTTCTCTTTAATAAAGTGGTAATGAACTTCTATATGCATAGACCTTGCATGGAACATCCGATTTTGCAAGCTATGCTACTTATGTTCTTATAAAAAATAGGTACTTGACTAACCTAAAAATCAAGATCAACAAACAATTTCTTGAGCTACATAATCTCATATGAGACTTATGCTAAGCCTCTATATTCAACTTCAATCGATGAGAGAGACACTATTGGTTGTTTCTTTGACATCCATGAGATGATATGTTTCCCTAGCATGATAATGTATCCACTAGTGTTTCTCCTCTCACCATTAGAACTTGGCCAATCAACATCGCAATAAGATTGTACATGTAATCCATCATAAAATGGATAATAGAGCCCTCAATTCACTTATCCTTTGAGGTATCTAAGTAATCTTTTGGTTGCAACAAGATGAGTGTTGGAGTTTGAGGTCAGCAAAAGCATGCCAACAACATAACAACATAAGGAAGAAGATGATGCTTGGAGCACAACACACAATGCTAAATGTATTACCAAATGAATGTACAAAAGATAAGTAATCCCTTAGGGTTCTATGCATATAGACAAGCCAAAGAAAAAATACATCCTAAAGAGGGAAAAGAGTGCTTGGTGGTCTTAAGTGTGTTCGCACACATCACTATCAAAATATATCAGCAAATTCCCCCTAGGAGTGATACAGTGAATAAGAAGCTAGCACCCATGTATAAGGAACTACCAAGCTATGTGGAAAGAGATCAATCCACAAAAGGAAGTAAGCCAAAAGCTTTGCAAAAGCTTCAAACTTCTCTTGAGGCAGAGCCTTTGTGAAAAGATTTGCAATGTTATCTTGTGTGGTCACATATGGCAAACCAATCTCTCTAGTAGAGAACCTCTCCCTAACATAATGATAATGCACCTCAATGTGTTTTGTGCAAGCATGGACATAGGGTTCCTCATAACCTCCAATGTGATCTCACTCTCATTGAAGATGGTGGTGACAGAAGATTGACCAACAACCAAATCAATGAAAAAGCATCTAAGCAACACACACACAATAGTCACTGTAAAAGCTTCCCTATACTCAGCCTCATAACGAGAAGCAGTCACAATAGGGTGCTTCTTACTTGACCCAGATTTGCATGAGCTATCAAGCATTAAGCAAAAACCGCTAGTGGACACATGAGTGTCATAGCAACCAACCACATTAGAGTCAGAAAAAGCATGTAAGTCTGGCAATAGTGATCCCCCCTTGGAAAAAAACAATCCAAGTAGACAAGCTCCACTCAAGTAGCAAAAGGTGCAGTTAACCACCTGCCAATGTTTGACATTGGGCAATGCATAAACCTTCTCATATGAGAGAAAGAAAATTGAATATTAGGCCGAGTTATGCATAAGTAAATCAAGCATCAGAAAGTTTGTTGATAGAGAACAACATCAAATACATCTCCAACATCATGAAGCCTCAACCATAAACCTATCTCCATATGAATGGCAATAGGTTTACAATCTTCAAGGCCAAAATGCAATAATAATGTGTCAATATATTTTATTTGAGACAAAGTTTTTCCCCATCAACTTGCATAAATTGAATGCCCAAATAATGATGCAAATACCCCCATCTGACATCTTGAAAGGGGAAAATCAACCATAATTCAGAAATATGTTTCTCATTAGGACCAGTGAGCAACGTGTCATCAACATACACAAAAATTATCAAAAGCACATTGTTTGCATGCTTAACATATAAGGTGCTCTCAGTTGTACTGTTCTCAAAACCATGTGCAATCAAGTAGACATGTATCTTTTCATACCAAGCATGTGGTGCTTGTTTCAAACCATATAATTCCTATTTCAACCTGCACACTTTGTTTTCATGCCCTTTCTGCACAAAACCATGGGGTCAAAATACATACACTTCTTCATTTAAGTCATTGTTTAGAAATGCAATTTTAATGTCAAGTAATGTACATTCCAACCATGATGAGCGGCAAGTGCACAAATGCTACGAACGGTTGTCATTCAACATGTGGGTGCAAAGGTCTCATAAAAATCAATGCCTCTCTCTTGCGCATAACCTTTTGCAACAAGTTTAGTCTTATACCTATCAAGTGTTTCACCAAGCGTACATTTCAGCTTGTATACCCATTTAGTGCCCATGGCCTTTTTTCTTGGAGTCAAATCACACAAGGAACAAGTACCATTCTTCATAATTACATCATATTCTAATTGCATAGCAGCCATCCGATTCTCTGAATTTTGTGATTCATCAAAAGAAAGAGGCTCATTCTCATCCCAAAGACTAGAGGTAGCCATTGCAAACCAATCTGATGCAAAAGAAGCACTATGAGAGCTTGAGGGAGTATGATATGATAGCGGTGCATCTAATTTGTGATCTCTCAAAGTCTATAGCAACCATTTTGGCATAGTTTTGCCTCCTCTATATCAGCCCTCTCATCAACAAGTGCATCATGTAAATCTATATCAGAAATGGAATGATCTACATCATCATGTGAAACTTGTAAAGGTTGTAAAATTGCATCATTTGGACCACCACTTGACTATCCACCTATAAAAAGCGGCAGCAAAGTCTCATATGCATCTTTGGAGTTAATTGATGTCCCATTAGTACATAAAAGTAGTGGTTTTATTGTTGATATATTTAGGTAGTGATGTGTGTGAACACTCTAGGACCGCTGGGGCACTTTTTTCCCTCTTTAGGAGGTTTTTTTCCCTCGGCTTGTATATACGCCTATTGCCCTAATGGGATACTTATCTTTGTACATTCTCTAGTAATACATTCAATATTGTGTGTTGTGCTCCAAGCTTCTTCTTCTTCCTTGTGCTGTTCGCGTGCTTCCGCAGATGTCTATCTCCAACAATTGGTATCAGAGCAGGTCATCGCTTCGTCTAGGGCGCCATCGACACTCCTCCGGTTGTAGTCTCAGAATCGCACGATTTTTGGACAGCATACTCAGCGTGTTTCCAAGATCAAAATGGCCTCGCTCTGTGGTGCCGAAATCGCGATCTGAGCTTGTTTCGGCCTCCGAACGCACTATCATAGTGCTTGTGCAGGCTATTTCATCTTTTTGTACCAAAGGTATATACCTATTTCTGTTTGCCAGTATAAGCGTCTCAAAGTCTACTACAGGTTTAGTAGAACTCGTCTGGGCAGTTTCGTTCAACTATTTGAGATACAGTCAATTTTCTACATCAAGGTATTTTAGTCATCGGCCATGGCTAAAAGCAGTGATGTATTCTGTATGTTCGCTGTTGAGGATAAGTTGGATGGTACCAACTACCCGTTATGGGCTTATATGATGCGACATGTGTTGGTTGCAAAAGGACTGTGGAACATTATGTAAGGTGTCGAAAAACGTCCTATCACACCTGCAACTGTTACAACTGCAGGTACTGAAGCTGATGCAGAAGGTATCGAAGATGGTGACATTCTACATATTCCTCTTCATGCTGCGGTTTCTGCTGCACCTACTGTAGAGCAAATTCGTTGGGATGGCAGAGATGCCCAGGCACATGCATTGATAGCTTTGTCTGTCAAATGTGCCATTATTTCTCACATTCGCTCTTGCAGAATAGTTAAGGATGCTTGGGATACACTTACCACATTCTACCAAGCTAGGAATGAGGCTCGTGTTGCTTACCTCCAAAAACGGTTGGAGAGTGAGCACATGAATGAAGGTGATTCTATGGACAGTTTCCTAAGGAAGATCAAAGACTTGAAGGAATAGTTGATTTTTGCTGATGAGGTTATACCAGATAGCTCACTTGTGCAGACCATTCTGAATGGTCTTCCGGATTCATATCAGAGTTTTGCGTCTACTCTTCGGTTGATGATGAAAGGCAATCTGAATGCCTTATCATTTGAGGAGTTAGTCTCTCTTCTGTTGCAAGAAGATCAGTCCACGTAGAACAGGTCCATTATGCGAGTTGCAGATCAAGCTTTCCTGGCTAGTCAGAAGGGCAAAGGAAAATGGAGCTCTTCAACTAGTAAGCAAAAATCTGCTAATTCTACATATTCGAAGAAGGAAGATAAAAATGAGAAGAAATCAAAAAAGCAGACATTGTCTTGTAAGTACTGTAAAGGGAATGATCATATCATAAAGAACTGTCCAAAACTGGCTGCTAAAGAGGCAAAGAAGAAAGAGGCTGGAATGGTTGTTGCACAGGTCTCTACACCAAAAACAGAGTCTGCTAATCTTGTGTAGGAAGAAGATTGGGCGTTTACTACTCTCTGCAGTTTTGACCCATCTTCTCATAAGCAGTGCATGTCTGCAGTAGACTCAGATGTTTGCTAGTATTTTGACAGTGGGGCGACCAAACATATTACCTCGCAGCACAGTTTCTTCTCTTCACTCGAGCCTGCCCCTACAGGGAATACTGTTACATGTGCCAACAACTCCTCTTATCCTGTTATGGGAGTTGGTAAGATCATTTTGACTACTGCTGATGGTAGTTCTTTCACTTTGTTAGATGCTTTATTTGTGCTAGGGATCAAGAAGAACCTATTATCGGTTTCTGCATTAGCCAAGATTGGCTTGGTTGTGAAATTCATTGATGACACGTGTATAGTTCATGATCTGTCAAATGGCGATGTGATTATTGCTTCTAGCATTTCATGTCGTGGGCTGTATAAGCTCATAGACTATGAAAGATCAGTAAATGATTTGGCATGTGCAATAAATGATTCTCAGGCTATGTGAGATGCAAAACTTTGGCATGCACACTTTGGTCATCTGAATTTCGCTAGTTTGCTACGCCTGCAGAAATCTGAAATGGTGTCCTCTTTGCCCAAACTTGAGGCACCTAGAAAACATGTTTGTGAAGGCTGTATTTTCAAAATGCAGCATTCGTCCTTTCCAAAAGATGGTTCAGTTCAGGCTACTCAAAAATTGCAGCTTGTACATAGTGATATCTGTGGTCCTATGCAGACACCTTCTTTTGGGAATTAGCTTTACTTCGTGACTTTCATCGATGATTTTTCCAGGCATGCATGGGTATATCCATTGAAGGCAAAGTCAGAAGTGTTCATGTGCTTCAATCAGTTTTTGGTTTTGGCTGAAAATCTGTCAGCATGTAAAATGGGCACCCTCCGTTCTGATCGAGGGGGGGGAATATATGTCTTCTGATTTTAAAATGTGGGATAAAACACCAGTATATAGTGCCGTATAGACCTCAACAGAATGGAGTTGCTGAACAAAAGAACAGGTCGCTCATGGAGATGGCAAGGTGTATGGTCAAGAGTCAGGCTTTACCACATAGTTTCTGGCTTGAGGCTATCATGTGTGCAACATATGTACTTAACAGGTGTCCCACTAAAGCGCTGCACTCTATCACTCCATATGAGGCTTGGCATGATCGCAAGCCATCTGTTGCTCATCTGTGTGTTTTTTGTTGTTTGGCATATGCATTAATGCCTGAACAAAATCGCAGAAAATTGGATGATAAAGCAGTAAAATGTAGTTTTGTTGGGTGCAGTTCCGAAAGTAAAGGCTATCGTCTGTATCATCCACAGACTAAACGCATTCTGGTTCGCCGTGATGTTGTTTTTGTAGAAGATGCTATTCAGCCATTGCGTTCATGTACTAAGGAGACATCTGTTAGCTCCAAAGACATGTATGATACTTTGCTGCTTCTTTTTACAGGTGGACAGTCTAGTGCTCGTCCTAATGAGGCAACTTCTTGGCCTTTACAGGTTTCATGTGATGATGTAGATCATTCAAATTCTGATGCAGATTTACATGATGCACTTATTGATGAGAGAGCTGATATTGAGCAGGCAAGAACTATGCCAAAATGGCTCGTGTAGACCTTGCGTGATAGCAAATTAGATGCACCTCTATCATATTGTACTCGATCAGGCTCTCATAGTGCCTCTTTTGCATCAGATTGCTATGCTATGGCTGCATCTAGTCTATGTGATGAGACTGAGCCTGTTTTGTTTGATGAAGCACAAAATTTAGAAAATTAGATGGCTGCTATGCAATCTGAATATGATGCAATAATGAAGAACGGTACTTGGTCTTTATGTCACTTGCCTCCTGGCAAGAATGCCATTGTCACTAAGTGGGTATAAAAGCTGAAGCGTAAAACCTGATGGTACAGTTGACAGGTATAAGGCTAGGCTTGTTGCAAAGGGTTATGCACAGGAAAGAGGCATTGATTTTGATGAGATCTTTGCACCTACATGCCATATGACTACTGTTCGGAGCATCTGTGCACTTGCAGCCCATCATGGTTGGAATGTACATTAATTGGACATTAAAACAGCATTTCTGAATGGTGACTTGCATGAAGAAGTGTATGTTTTTCAGCCCCGTGGCTTTGTGCAGAAAGGGCATGAAAACCAGGTGTGCAGGTTAAAGAAAGCATTATATGGTTTAAAGCAAGCACCACGTGCTTGGTATGAGAAGATACATGCCTATCTAATTGCACATGGTTTTGAGAACAGTCCAACTGAAAGCACCTTATATGTTAAGCGTGCTAACGATGTGCTTCTCATCATTGTTGTCTATGTTGACGACATGCTGCTCACTGGTCCTATTGAGAAGCATATTGCTGATTTTAAGGCTGATTTGCATGCCTCATTTGAGATGTCTGATTTGGGGCATTTGCATCATTATTTGGGCATTCATGCAGGTAAATGGTGGAATGGCTTTGTGTCAAACGAAATATATTGACACATTATTGCAGCATTTTGGCCTTGAAGACTGTAAGCCTATTGCCACTCCTATGGAGACAGGTTTACGATTGAGTCTTCATGATGCTGGAGATGCATTTGATGCTGGCGTCTATCAGCAGGCTGTTGGATGCTTGATTTACTTATGCATTACTCAACCAGATATCCATTTGTTGTCTCGCAGATGAGCAGGTTTATGCATTGTCCAGGAGTCAAGCATTGGCAGGTGGTTAAGCATATCTTTCGCTACTTGAGTGGTACTCGACTACTTGGGTTGTTTTATCCCAAGGGGGGATCACTACCGCCAGATTTGCATGCTTTTTCTAACTCTGATTGGGTTGGTTGCTATGACACTCGTGAGTCCACTAGTGGCTTTTGCTTCATGCTTGGTAGCTCATGTATATCTTTGTTGAGCAAGAAGCAACCTACTATGGCCACTTCCAGTTGTGAGGCTGAGTATAGGGTAGCTTTCACAGCGACTGTTGAGTGTGTGTGTGGCTCAGACGCCTTATGGCTGATTTGGGTGTTGGTCAGTCTTCTACCACCACCATCTTCACTAAGAGTCAGAGCGCATTGGTAGTTGCAAGGAACCCTGTGTTCCATGCTCGCACTAAGCACATTGAGGTGCATTATCATTATGTCAGGGAGAGGTTCTCTGCTGGGGAGATCAGTTTGGCATATGTGCCCACGCAATAGAACATTGCAGAACTTTTCACGAAGGCTGTGCCTAGGGAGAAGTTTGAAGCTTTCCGCAAAGCTTTGGGCTTACTTCCTTTTGTGGAGTGATTTCCACATAGCTTGGCACTTCCTTATACATGAGTGCCAGCTACTTGTTCACCGCATCACTCCCAGGGGGGATTTGTTGATATATTTAGGTAGTGATGTGTGTGAACACTCTAGGACCACCGGGGCACTTTTTTCCCTCTTTAGGAGGTTTTTTTCCCCCGGCTTGTATATACGCCTATTGCCCTAATGGGCATCTTCCACAAAGACAACATCACAACTAACCAAAATTTGTTTAGTTTGTGGATGATACAAATGATAGCCTTTGCTTTTAGGACTGTACCCAACAAAAATATGTTTCACTGCTTTATCATCCAATTTCTTGCATTGTTGTTCAGGCACTAATGCATATGTCGAACAACCAAAGGCATGCAAATGTGCAACACATGGCTTGCAACCATGCCAAGACTCATATGGAGTGATTGACTCCATTGCTTTGGCGGGACACCTATTAAGTAGATATGCTCCATAAATAACAGTGTAAAGCCAAAAACTATGAGGTAAAGTCTGACATTTGACCATACACCTCACCATCTCCATAAGAGACCTATTCTTCCTTTCAACATTTCCATTTTTTTGAGGTGTATACAGAACCATACATTGATTTTTTATCCCACATTCAACCAAAAATGCATTAAAATTAGAAGGTGTATATTCCCCCCCTTGGTTACAATGGAGGGTGCCCAATCTACATAGTGACAAATTTTCATCCAAAACCAAAAACTATTTGAAGCACAAACACTTCATACTTTGCTTTCAATGGACACACCCATGCATGCCTAAAGAAATCATCAATAAAAGTCATGAAGTAAAGGTAGTTCCCAAAAGAGGTGTCTCTATAGGACGAGAGACATCACTATGAGCAAGCTACAACTTATGAGTAGCACAAAGTGAGCCATCTTTTGGGAAGGGGAAACACTGGAGTTTGCCCAAAATACAGCTTTGACAGACATGTTTATAAGGTTCCTCAAGTTTGGATAGAGAGCACACCATCTTAGCTTTGTACAAGGGTAGCAAACTAGCAAAATTCAGATGGCCAAAGCATGCATGCCAAAGCTATGCATTTGAGATAGCCTGAGAATCTTGAACTGCACATGTTGAATCATGGATAGATTTTTCATAGTCTACAACTTATACTACCCACAATATGAAATGTCATAAGCAATAATGACATTGCCATTTGAGATATGATTAGTTGTATACCTATGATCAACAAATTTGACAACCAAGCCAATCTTGGCTAATGCTGAAACTCACAACATATTTTTTTGATCCTTTGCATATACAAAGCATCTGACAATGTGAAAGAACTACTATCAGCATTAGTCAAAATGATCTTACCAACTCCTATTATAGGATATGAGGAGTTGTTTGCGCATGTGACAATACTCCTTGTAGGGGCAAGCTCAAGTGAATTGAAGAAACTCCACTACGAGGTAATATGTTTGGTTGCCCCACTATATGTTACCATTAGTGTCCATGTGAAAGGCCAAATGGCTATCAAAAACTTTTGTATATGTTCTTTAATAAAACATATAGCAGCATGCTTATCCACACATTGTAAGTTCGACCGCATTTGTAACACCTGTTGATATATTTAGGTAGTAATGTGTGTGAACACAGTAGGACCATTAGGACACTTTTTTCCCTCTTTAGGAGGTTTTTTTCCCTGGGCTTGTATTTACACCTATTGCCCTAATGGGCTACTTATCTTTGTACATTCTCTAGTAATACATTCCGAATTGTGTGTTGTGCTCCAAGCTTCTTCTTCTTCCTTGTGCTATTCGCGTGCTTTCGCAGACGTCTAACTCCAACAATTGGTATCAAAGCACGTTGTCACTTCATCTAGGGCATCGTTGACACTCCTCTCTTTGTGGTCTCAGAATCGAACGAATTATGGTGAGCATACTCAATGTGTTTTCAAGATCAAAACTGCTTCGCTTTGTGGTGCAAAAATCGCAATCTAAGCTCGTTTCGGCCTCCAAACGCACTATCACAGCGCTTGTGCAGGCTATTTCATCTTTTTGTGCCAAAGGTATATACCTATTTCGGTTCGCCAGTGTAAGCATCTCGAAGTCTGCTACAAGTTTAGCAAAACTCCTCTGGGCAGTTCTGTTCAACGTTTTGAGATACAGTCAATTTTCTGCATCAAGGTATTTTAGTCACCGGCCATGGTTGAAAGCAGTGATGTATTCCGTATGTTGGCTGTTGAGGATAAGTTGGATGGTACCAACTACCCGTTGTGGGCTTATATGATGTGACATGTATTGGTTACAAAAGGACTGTGCAACATTGTGTAGGGTGTTGAAAAACGTCCTATCACACCTGCAACTATTACAACTGTAGGTATTGAAGCTGATGCAGAAGGTGTCCAAGATAATGATATTCTACATATTCCTGTTCGTGCTACGGTTTCTGTTGCACCTACTGTAGAGCGGATTTGTTGGGATGGTAGAGATGCCCAAGCACATGCATTGATAGCTTTGTCTGTCAAACGTGCCATCATTCCTCACATACACTCTTGCAGAACAGCTAAGGATGCTTGGGATACTCTTACCACATTGTACCAAGCTAGAAATAAGGCTCGTGTTGCTTACCTCCAAAAACAGTTGGAGAGTGAGCACATGAATGAATGTGATTCCATGGACAGTTTTCTAACAAAGATCAAAGACTTGAAGGAATAGTTGATTTTTGCTGATGAGGTTATACAAGATAGCTCACTTGTGCAGACCGTTCTGAATGGTCTTCTTGATGCATATCAGAGTTTTGCTTCTACTCTTCGGTTGATGATGAAAGGCAATCCAAATGCCTTATCATTTGAGGAGTTAGTTTATGTTCTGTTGCAGGAACATCATTCTAGGTAGAATAGGTCCATTATGCGAGTTGCAGATCAAGCTTTCCTAGCTAGTCAGAAGGGGAAAGGAAAATGGAGCTCTTCAACTAGTAAGGAGAAATATGCAAATGCTGCACAGTCGAAGAACCAAGATAAAGATGAGAAAAAAATCAGAAAAGTAGAAATTGTTTTGTAAGTACAATAAAGGGAATGATCATATCATAAAGAACTGTCCAAAACTGGCTGCTAAAGAGGCAAAGAAGAAAGAGGCTGGAATGGTTGTTGCAGAAGCCTGTACACCAAAAACAGAGTCTGCTAATCTTGTGCAGGAAGAAGAATGGGCGTTTACTACTGTTTGCAATTTTGACCCATCTTCTCATGAGCAATGCATGTCTGCAGTAGACTTAGACGTTTGGTACTTTGACAGTGGGGCAACCAAACATATTACCTCACAGCATAGTTTCTTCTCTTCACTCGAGCCTGCCCCTACAGGGAATATTGTTACATGCGCAAACAACTCCTCTTATCCTGTTATGGGAGTTGGTAAGATCATCTTGACTACTGCTGATGGTAGCTCTTTCACTTTGTCAGATGCTTTGTTTGTGCCAGGGATCAAGAAAAATCGATTATCAGTTTCTGCATTAGCCAAGATTGGCTTGGTTGTGAAATTTGTTGATGACAGATGTATAGTTCATGATCTGTCAAATGGCAATGTGATTATTGCTTCTGGCATTTTATGTCGTGGGCTGTATAAGCTCATAGACTATGAAAGATCTCTGAATGATTCGGCATGTGCAGTACATGATTCTTAGGTTATGTTAGATGCAAAGCTTTGGCATGCACACTTTGGTCATTTGAATTTTGCTAGTCTGCTACACCTGCAAAAATTTGAAATGGTGTTCTCTTTGCCCAAACTTGAGGCACCGGAAAAACTTCAGTTCGGGCTACTCAAAAATTGCAGCTTGTACATATTGATGTCTGTGGTCCTATGCAGACACCTTCTTTTGGAAATTATCTTTACTTCGTGACTTTCATCGATGAGTTTTCCAAGCATGCATGGGTATATCCATTGAAGGCAAGGTCCGAAGTGCTCATGTGCTTCAAACAGTTTTTGGTTTTGGCTGAAAATCTGTCAGCATGTAAAATGGGCCACCTCCATTCTGATCGAGGGGAGGAATATATGTCTTCTGATTTTAATGCATTTCTGGCTGAACATGGGATAAAACACCAGTGTACAGTGCCGTATACACCTCAACATAATGGAGTTGTTGAACGAAATTTCGAGGTGTTTGGTCAAGAGTCAGGCTTTACCACATAGTTTCTAGCTTGAGGTTATCATGTGTGCAGCATATGTACTTAACAGGTGTCCCACTAAAGCACTGTAGTCTATAACTCCATATGAGGCTTGGCATGATCGCAAGTCATCTGTTTCTCATCTGCATGTTTTTGGTTGTTTGGCATATGCATTAGTGCCAGAACAACATCGCAAAAAATTGGATGATAAGGCAGTAAAATGTATTTTTGTTGGGTATAGTTCTGAAAGTAAAGGCTATTGTCTATATCATCCACAGACTAAACGCATTCTGGTTAGCCATGATGTTGTTTTTGTGGAAGATGCTATTCAGCCATTGTTTTCATGTACTAAGGAGACATCTGTTAGCTCCAAAGACATGTATGATACTTTGCTGCCTCTTTTTACAGGTGGACAGTCTAGTGTTGGTCCTTATGAGGCAACTTCTCAACCTTTGCAGGTTTCAAGTGATGATGTAGATCATTCCATTTCTGCTCTAGATTTACATGATGCACTTGTTGATGAGAGAGCTGATATTGAGCAGGCAAGAACTATGCCAAAATGGCTCGTGCAGACTTTGCGTGACAGCAAATTAGATGCACCTCTGTCATATCATACTCAATTAGGCTCTCATAATGCCTCTTTTGCATCAAATTGATATGCTAAGGCTGCATCTAGTCTCTGTGATGAGACTGAGCCTGTTTCATTTGATGAACCACAAAATTTAGAAAATTGGATGGCTGCTATGCAATCTAAATATGATGAAATAATGAAGAATGGTACTTGGTCTTTATGTGACTTGCCTCCTCACAAGAAGGCCATTGGCACTAAGTGGGTATACAAGCTGAAGCGTAAACCTGATGGTACAACTGATAGGTATAAGGTGTTGATATATTTAGGTAGTGATGTGTGTGAACACTCTAGGACCGCCGGGGCACTTTTTTCCCTCTTTAGAAGGTTTTTTTCCCCCGGCTTGTATATACGCCTATTGCCCTAATGGGCTACTTATCTTTGTACATTCTCTAGTAATACATTCAGTCTTGTGTGTTGTGCTCCAAGCTTCTTCTTCTTCCTTGTGCTGTTCGCGTGCTTCCGCAGGCGTCTAACTCCAACAATTGGTATCAGAGCAGGTCGTTGCTTCTTCTAGGGCGCCGTCCACACTCCTCCGTTTGCAGTCTCAGATTCGCACAAAATTTGGTGAGCATACTCAGGGTGTTTCCGAGATCAAAACAGCTTTGCTGTGTGGTGCCGAAATCGCGATCTGAGCTCGTTTCGGCCTCCGAACGCACTATCGTAGTGCTTGTGCAGGCTATTTCGTCCTTTTGTGCCAAAGGTATATACCAGTTTCTGTTCGCCAGTTTAAGCGTCTCGAAGTCTGCTACAGGTCTAGCAGAACTCGTCTGGGCAGTTCTGTTCAACTTTTTGAGATACAGTCAATTTTCTGCATCAAGGTATTTTAGTCACCGGCCATGGCTGAAAGCAGTGATGTATTCCGTATGTTGGCTGTTGAGGATAAGTTGGATGGTACCAACTACCCATTATGGGCTTATATGATGCGACATGTACTAGTTGCAAAAGGATTGTGGAACATTGTGCAGGGTGTTGAAAGACGTCCTGTTACACCTGTAACGACAGGTACTACAAATACAGGTGTTGGAGCTGATGAAGATGGTGTGGAAGATGATATTCCGCAGATTCCTGTTCGTGCTGCTGTTTCTGTTGCACCTACTGCAGAGCAGATTGGTTGGGATGGCAGAGATGCCCAGGCACATGCATTGATAGCTTTGTCTGTCAAACGTGCCATTATTCCTCACATTCGCTCTTGCAGAACAGCAAAGGATGCTTGGGATACACTTACCACTTTGTACCAGGCTAGGAATGAGGCTCGTGTTGCTTACCTCCGAAAACAGTTGGAGAGTGAGCACATCAATGAAGGTGATTCGATGGACAGTTTTCTTACAAAGATCAAAGACCTGAAGGAACAATTGATTTCTGTTGATGAGGTTATACCAGATAGCTCACTTGTGCAGACCGTTCTGAATGGCCTTCCTGATTCATATCAGAGTTTTGCCTCTACTCTTCGATTGATGATGAAAGGCAATCCGAATGCCTTGTCATTTGAGGAATTAGTCTCTGTTCTGTTGCAGGAAGATCAGTCCAGGCAGAACAGGTCCATTATGCGTGTTGCAGATCAAGCTTTCCTGGCTAGTCAGAAGGGCAAAGGAAAATGGGGCTCTTCTACTAGTAAGCAGAAATCTGCAAATGCTGCACAATTGAAGAACCAGGATAAAGATGAGAAGAAATCAGAAAAGCAAAAATTGTTCTGCAAGTACTGTAAAGGAAATGATCATATTATAAAGAACTGTCCAAAACTGGCTGCTAAAGAGGCAAAGAAGAAAGAGGCTGGAATGGTTGTTGCAGAGGCCTCTACACCAAAAACAGAGTCTGCAAATCTTGTGCAGGAAGAAGAATGGGCGTTTACTACTGTCTGCAGTTTTGACCCATCTTCTCATGATCAGTGCATGTCTGCAGTAGACTCAGATGTTTGCCCAGTACTTTGACAGTGGGGCGACCAAACATATTACCTTGCAGCGCAGTTTCTTCTCTTCACTCGAGCCTGCCCCTACAGGGAATACTGTCACATGCGCCAATAACTCCTCTTATCCTGTTATGGGAGTTGGTAAGATCATTCTGACTACTGCTGATGATAGTTCTTTCACTTTGTCAGATGCTTTATTTGTGCTAGGGATCAAAAAGAACCTATTATCAGTTTCTGCATTAGCCAAGATTGTCTTGGTTGTGAAATTCGTTGATGACAGGTGTACAGTCCATGATCTCTCAAATGGCGATGTGATTATTGCTTCTGGCATTTTATGTCGTGGGCTGTATAAGCTCATAGACTATGAAAGATCTGTGAATGATTCGGCATGTGCAGTTCATGATTCTCAGGCTATGTCAGATGCAAAGCTTTGGCATGCACGCTTTGGTCATCTGAATTTTGCTAGTTTGTTACGCTTGCAGAAATCTGAAATGGTGTCCTCTTTGCCCAAACTTGAGGCACCTGGAAAACATGTTTGTGAAGGCTGTATTTTGGGCAAAATGCAGCGTTCTTCCTTTCCAAAAGATGGTTCAGTTCGGGCTATGCAGAAATTGCAACTTGTACATAGTGATGTCTGTGGTCCTATGCAGACACCCTCTTTTGGAAATTACCTTTACTTCGTGACTTTCATTGATGATTTTTCCAGGCATGCATGGGTATATCCACTCAAAGCAAAGTCCGAAGTGTTCATGTGCTTCAAACAGTTTTTGGTTTTGGCTGAAAATCTGTCAGCATGTAAAATGGGCACCCTCCGTTCTGATCGAGGGGGGGAATAAATGTCTTCAGATTTCAATGCATTTCTGGCTGAACGTGGGATAAAACACCAGTGTACAGTGCCGTATACACCTCAACAGAATGGAGTTGCTGAACGAAAGAACAGGTCACTCATGGAGATGGCGAGGTGCATGGTCAAAAGTCAGGCTTTACCACATAGTTTCTGGCTTGAGGCTGTTATGTGTGCAGCATATGTACTGAACAGGTGTCCCACCAAAGCGTTGCAGTCTATCACTCCATATGAGGCTTGGCATGACCGCAAGCCATCTGTTGCTCATCTGCGTGTTTTTGGTTGTTTGGCATATGCATTAGTGCCTGAACAACATCGCAGAAAATTGGATGATAAGGCAGTAAAATGTATTTTTGTTGGGTACAGTTCTGAAAGTAAAGGCTATCGTCTGTATCATCCACAGACTAAATGCATTCTAGTTAGCCGTGATGTTGTCTTTGTGGAAGATGCTATTCAGCCATTGCTTTCATGTACTAAGGAGACATCTGTTAGCTCCAAAGACATGTATGATACTTTGATGCCTCTTTTTACAGGTGGACAGGCTAACGCTGGTCCTAATGAGGCAACTTCTCAGCCTTTGCAGGTTTCATATGATGATGCAGATCATTCCATTTCTGATGCAGATTTACATGATGCACTTGTTGATGAGAGAGCTGATATTGAACAGGCAAAAACTATGCCAAAATGGCTGGTGCAGACTTTGCATGACAGCAAATTAGATGCACCTTTGTCATATCGTACTCGTTCAGGCTCTCATAGTACCTCCTTTGCATCAGATTGCTATGCTATGGCTGCATCTAGTCTCTGTGATGAGAATGAGCCTGTTTCTTTTGATGAAGCACAAAATTCAGAAAATTGGATGGCTGCTATGCAATCTGAACATGATGCTATAATGAAGAATGGTACATGGTCTTTATGTGACTTGCCTCCTGGCAAGAAGGCCATTGGCACTAAGTGGGTATACAAGCTGAAGCGTAAACCTGATGGTACAGTTGACAGGTATAAGGCTAGGCTTGTTGCAAAGGGTTATGCGCAGGAAAGAGGCATTGATTTTGATGAGACCTTTGCACCTACATGTCGTATGACTACTGTTCGGAGCATTTGTGCACTTGCAGCCCATCATGGTTGGAATGTACATCAGTTGGACATTAAAACAGCATTTCTGAATGGTGACTTGCATGAAGAAGTGTATGTTTTTCAGCCCCGTGGCTTTGTGCAGAAAGGGCATGAAAACCAGGTGTGCAGGTTAAAGAAGGCGTTATATGGTTTAAAGCAAGCACCACGTGCTTGGCATGAGAAAATACATGCCTATCTAATTGCACATGGTTTTGAGAACAGTCCAACTGAAAGCACCTTATATGTTAAGCGTGCTAATGATGTGCTTCTGATCATTGTTGTCTATGTAGACGACATGCTGCTCACTGGTCCTCTTGAGAAGCATATTGCTGATTTCAAGGCTGATTTGCATGCCTCATTTGAGATGTCTGATTTGGGGCATTTGCATCACTATTTGGGCATTCAATTTATGCAAGTTGATACTGGAATGGCTTTGTGTCAAACGAAATATATTGACACATTATTGCAGCGTTTTGGCCTTGAAGACTGTAAGCCTATTGCCACTTCTATGGAGACAGGTTTACGATTGAGTCTTCATGATGCTGGAGATGCATTTGATGCTGTTCTCTATCAGCAGGCTGTTGGATGCTTGATTTACTTATGCATTACTCGGCCAGATATTCAGTTTGTTGTCTCACAGATGAGCAGGTTTATGCATTGCCCAAGAGTCACGCATTGGAAAGCGGTTAAGCGCATCTTTCGCTACTTGAGTGGTACTCGGCTACTTGGGTTGTTTTATCCCAAGGGGGGATCACTACCGCCAGATTTGCATGCTTTTTCTGACTCAGATTGGGCTGGTTGCTATGACACTCGTGTGTCCACCAGTGGTTTTTGCTTCATGCTTGGTAGCTCATGTATATCTTGGTTGAGCAAGAAGCAGCCTACTGTGGCCACTTCCAGTTGTGAGGCTGAGTATAGGGCAGCTTTCACAGCGACTGTTGAGTGTGTGTGGCTCAGACGCCTTATGGCTGATTTGGGTGTTGGCCAGTCTTCTGCCACCACCATTTTCACTGACAGTCAGAGCGCATTGGCAGTTGCGAGGAACCCTGTGTTCCATGCTCGCACTAAGCACATTGAGGTGCCTTATCACTATGTCAGGGAGAGGTTCTCTGCTGGGGAGATCAGCTTGGCATATGTGCCCACGCAGGAGAACATTGCAGACCTTTTCACGAAGGCTCTGCCTAGGGAGAAGTTTGAAGCTTTCCGCAAAGCTTTGGGCTTACTTCCTTTTGTGGAGTGATTTCCACATAGCTCGGCACTTCCTTATACATGAGTGCCAGCTCCTTGTTCACCGCATCACTCCCAGGGGGGATTTGTTGATATATTTAGGTAGTGATGTGTGTGAACACTCTAGGACCGCCGGGGCACTTTTTTCCCTCTTTAGGAGGTTTTTTTCCCCCGGCTTGTATATACGCCTATTGCCCTAATGGGCTACTTATCTTTGTACATTCTCTAGTAATACATTCAGTCTTGTGTGTTGTGCTCCAAGCTTCTTCTTCTTCCTTGTGCTGTTCGCGTGCTTCCGCAGGCGTCTAACTCCAACATAAGGCTAGACGTGTTGCAAAGGGTTATGCACAGGAAAGAGGCATTGATTTTGATGAGACCTTTGCACCTACATGCCGTATGACTACTGTTCGGAGCATATGTGCACTTGGAGCCCATCATGGTTGGAATATACATCAGTTGGACATTAAAACTACATTTTTGAATGGTGACTTGCATGAAGAAGTGTATGTTTTTCAGCCATGTGGCTTTGAGGGCATGAAAACCAGGTGTGCAGGTTAAAGAAGGTATTATATGGTTTAAAGCAAGCACTACGTGCTTGGTATGAGAAGATACATGGCTATCTGATTGCACATGGTTTTGACAACAGTCCAATTGAAAGCACCTTATATGTTAAGCGTGCTAATGATGTGCTTCTGATCATTGTTGTCTATGTTGACGACATGCTGCTCACTGGTCCTATTGAGAAGCATATTGCTGATTTTAAGGCTAATTTGTATGCCTCATTTGAGATGTCTGATTTGGGGCATTTGCATCACTATTTGGGCATTCAATTTATGCATGTTGATGGTGGAATGTCTTTGTGTCAAACGAATTATATTGAATTATTGGAGCATTTTGGCCTTGAAGATTGTAAACCTATTGCCACCCCTATGGAAACAGGTTTACGACTGAGTCTTCATGATGCTGGAGATGCATTTGATGTTGTTCTCTATCAGCAGGCTATTGGATGCTTGATTTACTTATGCATTACTCCGCCAGATATTCAGTTTGTTGTCTCACAGATGAGCAGGTTTATGCATTTCCCAGGAGTCAAGCATTGGCAGGCAGTTAAGTGCATCTTTCGCTATTTGAGTGGTACCCGGCTACTTGGTTTGTTTTATCCCAAGGGGAGATCACTACCGCCACATTTGCATGCTTTTTCTGACTTTGATTGGGCTGGTTGCTATGACACTCGTGTGTCCACTAGTGGCTTTTGCTTCATGCTTGGTAGCTCATGTATATCTTGGTTGAGCAAGAAGCAGCCTACTGTGTCCACTTCCAGTTGTTAGGTTGAGTATAGGGCAGCTTTCACACCAACCGTTGAGTGTGTGTGGCTCAGATGCCTTATGGTTTATTTGGGTGTTGGTCAGTCTTCTGCCACCACCATCTTCATTGAAAGTCAAAGCACATTGGCAGTTGCGAGGAACCCTGTGTTCCATGCTCGCACTAAGAGAATTGAGACGCATTATCATTATGTCAGAGAGAGGTTCTCTATTGGGGATATGAGCCTGGCATATGTGCCCACGGAGGAGAACATTGTAGACCTTTTCACAAAGGCTCTGCCTAGGGAGAAGTTTGAAGCTTTTGGCAAAGCTTTGGGCTTACTTCCTTTTTGTGGAGAGAGATGGTGGATGCAATCCGAAGATGAGTTGGTGCTGCTACAACTGGCTTCACACCAGCCAACTGAGACTTCCGAGTTGATTAGTAGACCCTTTAACCTTCCTAGATCCACCAAAACATCATCCAAGTACTTTGGAACATGTATCCCAAAAGTTTGAGTCAAGACAGACTAGTTGCAAAATGACTAGCTCCCAAAACTTGCTATTTTTGGACATACACCTGCTCGAAAAACTGAACACTGTTGTCAACCTGGTAGGAATTAGATAAATTCCTTTTGGACATAGCAAATAGACTTAGAAAGCTTCCGAATCCAAGTTAAAACACTTCAAATGATGGACTGAACATTGAGAACAAGATTCATCAATTTTTGGAACATGCCCGCCATTCTCGAGGCTTTGTAGAGATAGACCAGTGAGCAGTAAAATGTAGATATCTCCCAAAGTATTAATCCAATGAGCATGAAAACTTGTATACAGAGACTAGACAGTAAGAGCTATCCAACGCATGTTAAAACATTGAAAAATGTCGAGGTAGAACTGGAGATATGACCTTCTGAAAGTACTGCTCTGAGTGGGTATAGCAGAGAACAAAACAGAGAAGTAGATAATGATAAATGTATAGATTCACATATGATTACAACAACATTGGCAATGAATCTTTGCACAATGGGAGTAGAATGATAGAGCTATGGAGTAAGCTCTTCAATCTCTACAAAATCACATGAAGTGGTCACGTACAAGGATTGCTAATCGCCTCTTCCTTCTTGCTCTTTTTATAACTATTCTTGGAGGGAGTTTTGAATTCGAAGTCAAATGGCTCCACCTAAAAGTGATCCCCAAAGTTAGGAGATATTCCCTCAGCTCAAAAATTCATGGTTTGAGGTAGTTAGAGCCACAAATTTGCTTTTACATCATGGATGAGGTAAGCCATCCTTTTCCTTTTTCTTTTTTCAATTACAAGAGATAAAATGTACTCTTTTACAAGAGGTGTTCACATGACTACACATGTGACTTACAAATGAGGATAGTATCAAGCATATCAAGCATGTAGACTTGGGTAAAATGCACCAACACTTTTGCGGAGTGATCTCCACATAGCTTGGCACTTCCTTATACATGAGTGCCAGCTACTTGTTCACCACATCACTCCCAGGGTGGCCTTGTTGATATATTTAGGTAGTGATGTGTGTGAACACACTAGGACCGTAGGGGCACTTTTTTCGCTCTTTAGGAGGTTTTTTTCCCCCGGCTTGTATATATGCCTATTGCCCTAATGGGCTACTTATCTTTGTACATTCTCTAGTAATACATTCGGTATTGTGTGTTGTGCTCCAAGCTTCTTCTTCTTCCTCGTGCTCTTAGCGTGCTTCTGCAGACGTCTAACTCCAAAAACACCCAAGAAATTTGTGTTTGTGCTCCCTGTGTACTATTTTTTTAGCATATTTTGCAGACTCTGTGCACACTATTGGGTGTGGCATGTTGATCTAGGTTTTCTACGTCGAAGGTATCATCATGGATATCTCAAGAAGGAGAGCCCATTGAGGTGCATTGCTATCAAAATACATCATTGGCATCACAACATTCGAACACAAAAGTTTGTTCCTTTTGTGCAAATGAAGAGAGCACCCCCTGCCCACCCAAGGCTTTCTCCAAGGCTTATGACCAAGGTGGCAACCAAGGCATAGACCTTGGCATACCTTGTGATCCGAGTCATTGAAGTCACCATTGGTGCTATTGACTATGCATGAGGGAGGACCTTAACGATCAATGAAGGCAGGATCCCAGTACTTCTCGAGAGGTCACCCATTTTTGTATTGTTCCCTATGCAATCTCTTGCCACTATGCTACACTCTTGTGGTATTGTTAACCAACAATCTCTTGCCACTATGCTACACTCTTGTGGTATTTGAAGAAGGGGAAAGGATGAGCTACACTCTTGTGGTATTTGAACATGTTTTGGGCCCTCAAAGCTTCATTCTTTGATTTCAAAGCCTATTTTGAAACATTTTTAGGGTGATTCTTGGAGCCATTTGGGAGTACTTTCATGCATAGTTCTTTGTACACAAGTTCAAAAACATCAAGAAGAGTGCTCTTTGTACTTCTTTGACAATGAATATTCACCTTTACAACTATGTTTTCAGCCACACTAGTAAATCTATAGGTTTCTTGAAAGATTTTAGTTCTGGTGGGAGAAGCCATCACAAGTCCATGCAAGTTTTTTGAGCCTAAAGGACAAAGTTGACAAACACTTCTAGGTGTTGTTGGCTAGTATTTGGGTTGTGAATTCAACCTTTTTTAGTGCCATTTTATTGCATATATTGAGAACATACACACTATGTACGCTTTTATGGATACCGCTTATGTACGTCCATGTGTTCATTGATATAGCGATAACATTTTTTTCATAAATCATTTTACATTTGATAAAGAGGGTTGTGGTGAGGCTTTCTTAACTCAGAGACACCTAGATGTCATGGTCTCTTCAATGATGCAGGTGGAAGACTTACCGAGTCTTGCCATAGGAGATGTATGCTATTTGTTCATAGGTGTGTGATAATCCTAGTTGGCTTCTTTCAGGTAACTGATTATATGCAGTGGAGCGAGTGATTCACTATGTAGATTAACATGTCAATACTTGTAGTTTTATGAGATTTTGACACTGGCCATATGCCCATTATGCAGAGGATACTTTGGTAAAATTGTTCTAGATTTTTTGGTTTTGTCAACTATACAGTGGTTGATTTACTCCTTGATACACTTATTGGAGTGAGCACATTTATTCTCACATAATCCTTTTGGTTGGTCATTACTATTCATTAAATAATTTTTCTGGGAAGACTACTAAATTATCTCTTAGAATCTGACACTTGGTCATCCTTTTTCTAAGCCTTAGTGGTGTTTGAACACTTCTATCTCCATTATCATTCTATTCAATTCTCTATCATCATGGCATCAAAGGTCTCAAGCACATGTGGTGGTTCAGAGTCTAATGCTAGTGTTTTGAGGAGTTATAACTTGCAGGGCAAAGAACATTTTGAGATCCCAAAATTTGATGGCACAAACTTTACTCTATGGAAGAATGAGATTAAAGATGTTTTGATTCAAAGGAGGCAATGGAAGCCAGTAAATGGAATCTCAAAGAAGCCTACTGACATGGATGAAGATGATTGGGATGAGTTGGATGAAATGGCCAAGTCTACCATTTGATTGCACCTGGCAAATAATGTTTACTTTATAGTATTGGATTGTGAAAGTACAAAGGATCTTTGGAAGAATTTATGCAATACATATGAAAAATAAATGGCACCAAATAAAATGTATCTGATGAGAAACTTATATGACCTTCGCATAAAGGAAACAAATAGTGTTGTTGCTCATCTAAATGAGTTTGATGTTATACTCTCCTAGTTACATGCTCAAAAAATGGACACAGCAATCTTGTTGTTATGCACCTTGCCATCATCATGGGATACATTTTGCATTGATATTAGCAATAGTGCATATGGTCGTAAACTGGTCTATGATGACATATGTGGAGCACTCTTGAATGAGGAGATTTGTAGAAAATATATGGTTGGCACTCATAGTGGATATGTGTATAATGTTCATGATTGTTACCAAAGAAAGAATCAGCAACATGGCAGAAGCAAGAACAAGGAAAATAATAGTCAATGGAATAAGAGTAGTGTGAGAAAGCTAAACTCAAAAAATAAGACTTGTGAATGATGTGTGTGCAACTCTCCTCCCATCCATTTATACCCTTTTGTATTCTAAAAATATTAATGATCTGGAATGTTCTAGTGCCACCATGTGGCCACCATGGAACACTCATCCCCATTACTACTCAATACCTTAGGATATCTGTGTACCTAAGTACCAACCTAGGGACTTGTGGAGAAAGAGACTATACCTCGAGCCCCCTCAAGTGCATATAGTGGGGATTCATGCTTTATTTATCAATCGGAGGAGTATCAAAACCTAGCCGAGTGTATGAAGACATGCATTCAAATGATGATCAATGCAAATGAGCTTCCCAAAGAGTGCAAACAAGTCCAAGCCTATTCCAAACAAGTGTCAAGAATCTGTGGAGATGCCACGATACTTAGAGCAGCAGCCAACAGTAAATCGAGCTTTTCTCTCAACTCTGAACTCCGAATATAGTGAATAGCAGGTTCATTTAGAAGCTCTCCAGAAGACGCAGCCAATGATGGGTCAACTCTGACACTTATGCTTCAAGTTATGAGCAAAATATTGAGTCATGGGAATGACCTTCCTACACTTCAACACTTCCTACACTTCACACACACCCTAACTACAGCCAACAAGCACTTTCATGGATAGACAACACTTCCAAACACTCTTTTCAAGCATCACACATGCACACAAGCTCACAAAGAAGAAAATACAGAGAGGAGAAGACACAAATTCGAATTCTGTGCTCTTGATTCTCACAATGGCAAAAAGTCTCTACAAAGAGTCACAAATTGACTTATATACATGTGCCCTAAAAATGGTCCTTTCACACAAGAGATCGGCACTTTATTCCCTAAATAGTTAATTTCCTACTAATTTACATGGGTAAGCTACTAATCTTCATGGGTATGCATCTAGAGGACTCCTCTAGTGCATTTACATCGGAAAATATGTTACAAAATGGCTATGATGCAAAAATAAAGTGTCCAAATCGGAAAAATTTTGGGGTCCCTCTTTTTCTCTGCCTTTTGCTCTTCTTAGCTCTGCAACACTCTCCCCCTCTTTGCCTCTGTTGTTCCTTGACAGGCTTTACTTCTTGTCTCTGGTGCTATGCCCATAGTCGATCACTACCCGCCTCTGTGGAAGTTGTAATGATGTCGTTTTACCAGTGGGCAAGGAACTGATCCTAACTCGGGGCCTGTTGTATTGGTCGTGGCCTCTTTTTCTCTTTTCTCCGCACGCAACCCATGGAGTTGGACTACCTAAAATTTGTAGTCTAGTTCACCAAGAACCTCTTTAAATCTGGGTTGTTGTGTTTAGTCGGGCTACCACATACGCCACCAGTGGAAGGTATGAAGGTGTGGTCCTTCAGCCTTCGATCTGGACCTTCCTTAGACCCAAATGTTGAAGGACCTCCTTGAGGATCAGGACTTGTCGGATATCTTCTTGCACTTATTCATGGATACTTCCTGGCCCTGGTCTGTCCTTTCCTCTTACGTGCTTTTCCTTGATGTGTGCCCCTGCGGGGCTCTGTGCAGAGATGGATGTTGCGCCCCTGCGGGGCTTCTTGTAGAGACATATCTTCAGATATAACCTTTTTAGTGAAGCTTCTTTCTTTGTCTTCTTCTTTTCTTCTTTTTGTTGGACTCTCCCTCAACACTGCCCCCCTCCTGAACTCTGTCGTCCCCGATAGGCTTTGGAGTCGGCGAGAGTATGTTTTGTAAACTTTTTTCTCTATCTTATTTAGCAGATTAGCTTCACGTATCATAAGTTGCTTCCATTGTTCTGCTTTCACACCATCATGTGGTGGCTGTCTGTGATCAGCGAAGAAGCTTAATTCATATGCCACTAATCTGGCATTCAAATTGAACGACAACTTTAAGAAAATTTCTGAATCAATTTCAAAAAATCTTGTGAAGAAAGCTTCCTCGAAGGTTTGCATATATGTACTTGGTAAAAACATGAGCCTAGAATAATATGCCATTATTGTGGGTCGGTTGGGCATAACTGACAGATCAAAAATGAGGATATATGTGCCTTGATTAATACCAATGAAGTTTAAAAACGTATAAGCTGCGTGCTTGAACACCTTCAAAATTGTAAGTATCATGCTTAGGATTTTGTTTGTCATCTTTATTGTTAAATCGGGGACTGTGGCATAACATTGTAGCCAAAATTCAATGGTTTTTACCATGTAATCCTCCGTTGGTAGGTAATTATGAGGTGGACTTGGAAGTAGCGGATAGTTCAGCCACTGTTTATTGATCACACCATTCTTTTGCATGTTTAAAAATTCTCTTGTTTCTCTGCGACGGGGTGTTGGGCAAAATGAAGGGTTTACCTGTAATAGATATGGTGTTGCTTGCCAGTGCACCCGTAAAGTAGGATTTTTCTCCAAAAATTTTCTTCTCCAAACAGGTTGTGCAGCTTCAAATTCCTCTTGAGTATGAATTTATTATCTTTGAAGTGTAGCTGCTCATCAAGATCTTTCTGTGTGATCTTCTTTCTGTATTGCCTTGTTTTCTCTTTCAATAGTCCATACGGAATGTTGAAAGGCTTCATTATTATGTCTAGATCTTTTCCTTTTATCTTGGCCTCTTTCATAACTTTGACCACTTCATTTTCAAAATTTTCTGTCAATCGAGACACCAATAGTGTCCGTTCCTTCTGACCTATTTCTGCAGTATATGGCATGGGATGATCATCACAAGGTTCCGTCATCTGCTCTTTTATTGGAGAATTATAGATCGGGGGAGATAGAGGACGTACCTCTACCTCGTTAGTAGGATTCTCTTGTCTTGGCTCTACTGGTGTCCCGATGGGTACTTTTGGTTCTGCTTTAGTTTCTAATTGGGCAAGGCGGTCAGTCTTTTCCTTAACTTCTTGAAGAGCTGCCCGTAAGTGCCTCTTTTGTAGCAAGTAACTCATTGCCAATCTCTGCTACCTGATCCATATTTTCGTTGTAACTCACTACAAGTTTTCCATCGGTAGTGTTCAGCTATTTCTTGAGCTCATTGGTTTCGTTAATGTACCTATGTTCCCATTCTTCTGTTCGGGTTTGCTCTTGTTTCAGCAGATCTGTGTATTTTTCAATCTGGTCTCTTAGTTCCTTCTGGTCAGTAGCTGAAGTCTCTTGTTTTTCTATAGGTTGGTCATACAGTAATGCCTTCATCAGTTCTTTATTTTTGCTGCATAAGTTATCATTTTCTTCCATGTGTACTTTTAGTTGTGTTTCGAGCAGATTGCTTCAAGCTTTCATCCTCTCTCTGTCTGCTTCACTAGCTTCATGTTGTCTTTGTAAGTCTATCAGTTGTGTCTGGAGCTGATGATGCTGCTTCATCAATGTATTACATTGTCATTTGACTACGATTATCTCCGTTTCCTTGGCTGAAATCTCGTCTTGGGCTTGGATGAGCTGTGCGGACAATTGCTCACTCATTACTTGAAATTGATTCTTTTCCCGCATGGCCTTGTCGTAATCTGCATTCGTTTCCATCATTTATTGTTGCATATCCATGGCTGTTTGTATCATTTGCTTGACTATAGGTTTTAGTTAGTAACATCAACATTCAGCCATGTGGTGGGGATATTAGGTTCTTCACCCGTGGTAACATTTTTCCCCTATGCCACATGTAGCATAGTATCATGGGTCTGCAGAATATGGAGTTGTATCTGTGGCTCAGCCTCCCTGTGGTCACTCTTGCCTTGTGGCGTATCGTCAGGTACTTCAATCACAATTTGTTCCTTATTTTGAGGGGAACTTTCTTCTTTGTCCATACGTGTTTGTATTTCTTCTTTTATAGGTGGCACTGCATCTTTAGTTGTGATTGGAGCTTCCTTGATGCTGATTTTGGACTGATCGTTCAATTGAATAACATGTACTGGTGTAGTGGATGCTTCTTGGTTCCTTGCATGTGACTGTTGATGGTCAGGTGTAACTTCGACCTGATTTATTTCTATCCATTCCTCATTGTTCATTTATGTTCTTATGTCAGTGTCTAAATGTCTTTCTCAAGGCGAAATTCCTCATTAGAGCTCGAATCTTCCAAGCCTAGTTCTTTATATCTGGCAGTTTGCTCTAGGGTATGTTCTTTATTCTTTTGTTGCTTCCTTTGGCTTGCCTGTCTGTATTGATGGCCTTGAACATTTAAATTCACTTGCCCCTGCATATACATGTGCGTCTCTTCTAGAGCTGTGGAGAGGTCTCTTTTTGTAATTGGCTGTTGTGTCAAAGGAATCTTTGGTAAAGTATGGGTCCTCTTTGATTGTGGTGTCTCTTGAGCTTCTTCTTCTCTAATGCATTTAGTCCCTCTCATGGGTTTCTTTGAACCGGTTTCCACTTCTTCAATGGAGATGACTGTTTTCTTTTTCTTTGGAACCGTTGCAGACTTTGCATATTTTGTGATCTTTGTTGACGTGGGCATCAATCATAAGCACTCCTTCATTCCAAGTGCCTCATAAATCAACAGGTGCCGAACTTCCATTCAAAAACTTTTTCTGACCCCACTTTTTCTTAGCTTCAAACAGGTGACCTTGAATATATGGAGTCATATTTACTTGGTTTCCCACTTGCCTCATTGCATGTGAAAGCAATTGCCCTACAATTTTCTGGGGTGTTGTATATCTATGCATATTAGGAAAGCAAAAATGTTGGTGCACTAAGCGAACCGAGTCTTCAATATCTGTTCTGTTGATTTCCAAAAACGTTCTCTTTTTGGGATCATGACATTCATCCTTGACATTGGTGAGGCAATCTTGATTCCATCCAAAAGCTCTGTTGATTAACTCATGAGTGAACCTAATTGTTTTCCACATACCAACTTTGTCCATCACTCTTGCTTCCGGGACTGATGGCTTTTCTGATGCAGATTGTAGTGTATTCATTACTTGTGTACATCTCTGAAAATCAAGTAGGTATATTGGAAGTCGTAGGAATGCATCCATTCATGCTCTTGTCCATACATCCGTCATGCATGGTAATCCTTGTATGATAGTCTGGAAATCTTGTGACATGATAGGAAAGTAGTGATCCCTATCCATTATCTTAATGATGGCCATAAAAAGAAGCTCGGACACTGGTTGATCGTCAAGAAACCAATGACCTCTTGCCTTCGTGATTGACTCCATGGGAAGAAGAAGGATCTCTTCCTCTTGTGTAGCCTCGGAATTAGAGGATGCCATCTGCACTCAATATATATACCAGTAATTAGTGGCAAGCTGGCCTTAAGAATCATCCTTCATTTATTCTTCATAAATTTGGCAAATCTCCAAGTGGATTGTGTCGTCCCTTCCCCGTGGGTGTGAGAAAGGTAGTACCTGGGATTTTTCATACTTATTTATATTTTTTAAGTTTGTCTCTCAAAGAAAACAGAAATGTTAATTCTTAGCCGAAGCAATTATTGAACCCTTAGTTATTTTTTTGTATTATTTTACAAGTGCTCTCCTATTTCCCAAGAGGAAAATGTGCTTCACTATCCTGAAGTAGAGGAATATTGTGCCGAATGCTTGGCCTTGTAATGTGTCCCTATTATGCATACTTTGGATTCTTGTGACTCCAAATGTGTGCAAACTAAATTATTTGGTCGATGTGTACAGATTGTTTTGCCTCTCGGCATCCAAATCTGCTTTACTCCACTGGGACCGACTGTACCTCCTGCTTTCCTGGTAAATGTAGTGCTTCTCATGTTGTGCATTCGGTTCGTCCGCTTTTTGACTCCTTGAATGATCTTCGTTGTGTTTCTAGGCTCCTGTTTTATCGGGTAGTTGTTTGTTTTCTGTTGTTTTGCCTTTAGATCATACTGATTCTCCTTATGCCTTGAATTTTCCTTTTTGATGATGGTCACTTGTGCACATGACTTGGGAGTCCATATTTGCGTTCAGGCCGGCTGTGCGGATATCACCTTCTTCGGTATCCATACTTTCGTAATCCTTGGTGGACCTGGGTGTCCAATGCGACTTGCATCTTTATTCTGTTGTTGTTTTCGAGGTCGATAGTGGTTCTGTTGTTGGTTCAAGATATGCCGTCACTTGATCTTTTCTGATCCAAGCTTGTCTAGTGTAAGGAATGGGGTATATTCTAATGAGTGCGGGTTTTTTATAGTCTTTCTCACGAATCCCTTTTGTGGTTGGTTCCTCACTGAGACTCTTATTGTCTAAGACACTAATCAAGTGATTTCCTAGGTTAGGAGATTGTGTAAAAGAGAGATTTGGTGCATTCTCACATGAGGTACTCGATGGTGGGTTTTCCTGAGTGTGAGTGAACATGCATTCATCATCGTGCTCGTTTGAATGATCTCTCAGGTCTATACATTTGGCTTTGATCGGTCATTTGTCTAACATGCTGAATACCTCACGATGTCCTATCTTGGCCAAGATGTATCCTAGGGCCAATTGAATAGTCACTTCATATTCATATATCCAATCTTGACCTAACACGAGCTCTTCTAATAAGTCGTGATCATGACATACTAAGAGTTTTTGTTCCATCGTGTTGTTTTTGAGATGTAGAGGCAAGGTAATCTCGCCTATACATCGAGTAACTTTGCCTCCTATTCTTATCAGCTGTGCCTTAGAGGGTCGTAGTTCTTCCTTGATTTTCTGTGTCAATGAAAATTTGATACAACTTATGGCTGCTCCTGTGTCAATGAGAGCATCCACTAAGTGGTACTCTTCTGTTCCAGCACCTAGGTTCAAATAAGGTTGTTTTATTTGCTGTCCTAAGTTTTCAGTGGCTCTAAAGTTAGCCATGGGGATGAGTTCCTCTTCTTGTCGATATCTCTCGTCTCTCTCTCTCATCCACTCTTTTCGTTTTCTGATTCGTTCTAGCGCTTCTTCTCGTATTCTTTCTTCCTCTTTGTGCCTATTTTTACCCATTATTAATCCTGACATTATCTCTTTACTTGGCAAGCACTGATATAGTTTGGTAATACTTCTCCATCTAGTGTTGCTAAGCTGATAGCTCCGCTAGTAGATATACGATTGATGATCAATGGGCCATATCCTCTTTTTTGCAGCTTCTTTGCATGTTGCTTCAAAGTATAAACCAAAACTAAATCCCCTTCCTTCAGGTTTTTGTCTTTAATATGAGCATCAAAATATGTGTTCTGTTGCCTTTTAGCCGCATAAATCCCTGCTATCGCTTGTAACCTAGTTTCATGTAACTTTTCTATTTGATCCAATTGAGCCGATAGTTCATGTCCAATCCACTCGTAAGTTGTTGCTACTCTGAGAGTGGGTACTAAGAAATCAATTGGCAAAATAGCATTTTGTCCGTACACTAAGTTAAAAGGAGTAGTTCCTATGGCTATTTTGTATGCTACTTGGAATGCCCATAAAGCATGATGTAATTGCTTATCCCAATCAGACCTACCATTGTTAACAATTTTAATGAGGACTGTACACAAGATTTTGTTTGGACTTTCGGCCTGTCCATTGGCTTGTGGGTGATATGGGGTTGATTTCTTATGAATTACTAAGAATTCATTCAGTAGGGCTTCTATCACTTCATTCACAAAGTGTGTGCCTCTATCACTCACAATTTCTATAGGCAATCCAAATCTAGTGAATACGTTTTTAAAGAGAAACTTGGCCATAGTCCTCGCATCGTTTTTCTTGGTTGCTTTGGCCTCAACCCATTTGGTCAAATAGTCTGTGGCTACAATTATGTACTCGGCATGGGATCCTTTAGCTGGTGGGCTAATAGCTCCTATGAAGTCTATTCCCCATTTAGTATAGGCTCAGGCAATCATCATGGGTTTCAGTGGCATTTCATCTCTTCTAATGGGATATTTTGTTTGTTGGCATGTATCACATCGTTGAACATATGTGGCTGCATCTTGATGTAGAGTTGGCCACCACATTCCTGCAAAGAGAATCATTTTTGCAGTTTTATCTGCAGAAAAATGCCCTCTTGCAGCTTTTGTATATGCCATCTCTAAAAGAGCAAGATACTCATCTTCATGAATGCACATTCGTAAATGATTGTCTCTACCTCGCTTGAAGAGCTGTTTTCCTATGAGAACATAGTCCTTGCTTTGTTCTATGAGTGCACGTTTCCTTTCTAGTGTAGCTCCTTCTGGGTACTCTTGGATCTTCAAGAATTTAACCAGAGGCATGCTCAATCTTGGTGCTACTGTGGAGTAGCATAAAGTAGAGTTCTCTTCTGGATTTTGTTCTTGACAAATTGGGCAGGCTGATACATAGTTATGTGTATCCCTTTGCATGGTTGGCCAATATATGCCTAATCTCTTCAGTGTTTGCCGTGTTCCATTAGCATTTAAATGAGTTTTCCATTGATTTACATGTGCTTTTTGAAGCCACATTTCTTGTTCCTCTTCTTCCACACATCTCATGAGTAACCCACTTGAGTCTTGATGGTACAGACTTCCAACAATGATATGAAGGTTTTTAGTCCTCCATAGATCTTGGTTTCAGTTTGGTGTGATCCCATGTTAGGTCCATATGTGAGTATGGGGATCAACTTTTTTGCCCATTGGATACTTCGAGATTAAACAGATAGGTATCTGGCAGATCATCCGGTACTCCTATGGGGGGTTCTCCATGTGTCATTCTCGATAGGTGATCCGCTCTAATGTGCATATTCCCTTTCTTGACTACCACTTCAAAATCAAATTCCATCAACAATAGAAACCATCGTACTAGTCGTCCCGTATTACAAGGCTTATTGACTAAGTACAGGAAAGCTTGATGGTCGATGAAGAATTTGAATTTGTTTGCCAAAAGGTAGTGTTGAAACTTCTTCACTGCGTACACCATCCCTAAACCCTCTCTCTCAGTCGTGGTATAATTGCGCTCCGCTTGATTCAATTGTCTACTAGCATAGGCTATAGGGTGGTCTAACTTCCTTGTATCCGCGGGTTGAGCTAAGATGCAACCAATGGCAAACTTGGAAGCATCTACCTGAATGTGAAATGGTTTGTTCCAATTAGGTACTCGAAGGATTGGTGCTGAACTTAATCGACTCTTTAATTCGTTAAAGGCCTTTTCACATTCTTCTGTCCAATTAAACTGAGACAATAATGCATAAAGAGGTCTAGCAATTATGGCATACATGTGTATAAATCTACGGTAGTATCCGTAGTGTCCCATAAATGCTTGCACTTCTTTAGCAGTCTTTGGTCTCGGCAAATCCAGAACTACCTTGATTTTGTCTTCATCTATGGAAATTCCATTTTTAGAGACAATGTGTCCTAATATCTTAACCATGAAGACACACTTTTCTGGATTTGTCGACATTTGGCAAAAATCTTTCCTAGTTCAGGGATATGTTCTGATCATATAGCTGAATAAGCGCATAAATAATACATGTACACTTCCATGCTTTTTCTCAAGAACTCCTTGAATACATGACACATCAATCTTTGGAAAGTGGCTGGGGCATTGGTTAGACGAAAAGGCATAACCCTAAAAGCGTACACTCCCCATTCAGTGGCAAAGGCTGTTTTATGTTGGTCCTCAGGAGCAATCGGTACCTGATTATACCCTGAAAAGCCATCTAAAAAACTATACACTTCCTTCCCTGCCACTCTTTCCAAAAGATGATCGGTGATGGGTAATGGGTAACTATCTCTTATGGTGGCAGCATTTATCTTTTTCAAATTAATGTGTACCCTTAACTTGCCATTCTTTTTTGGCACGACCACTAAAGGTGACACCCATTCCATGTGTTTGATCTCATAAATGAACCCAGCATCTAACAACTTATCTATCTCTTCCTTGATTTTTGCTGAGTAAACAGCGTTATAAGTGTATGGCCTTTTTTTGGAAGGTTTGGCTTCAGATGTCATAGGGATCCTATGGGCACAAATAGAAGGATCTACTCCTTTCAAATCCTTATATGTCCAAGCAAAGACGTCCCTATATTCTCGTATGAGTTGTATTAACTCTTGTTCTTCCTCCATTGAGACATCTTGTCCTATAAAACTACATCGTTCTTCTCCATCCTCTAAGGTGACTACTATTTTCTTGGTCTGTTCTTTGTTGGCATATGCTATTCCTGGTTGTGCTTCTCGTTTTGGCATTTGAATAGCAATTTTCCTCTCTTCTACTTCGTACTTTTTGAAGTGAGCGGGCACTTCAAATTGATCTTGAGGCTTGTTTTCTCCGTTGTCTTTTTCTTTATCTAATCCAAGCTCTTCTTCCTGTGTCATTTCTTGATTTAATTCATTAGTTATGACACTTACTCTTTGATTTCCACTTTCTACCTTTATTTGTTCATGCTCCATTTCAATGCTCTCATAATCCTCCTTCCATTCTTTTTCAATTACTTCTTCTTCTTCCGCCTCTTGAAGAACTACCACGTATAGGCTTACGTCATATCCTTCCTCGTCAATGCATTCATTCATGGTTATTACTTCTTCGTTTACACATACATCGAGAGTGGCTAAAATCTCCATCCAACCATGAGGTTTGAATTCTTCATCTAGGAACATTTGAGGCATGTAAGCTGGATCTTGTACAGACCTAGCGACTCCTTGCCTTTGCTGCCATCCTTTACTTCTTTCCTCTTCCTTTTTTGCGGTCTGGCATATCCATAGATGAGTGTCTTTGTTCTACCAAGATTGGTCACTTGAACCTATGTTGTGAATTGACTGATCGTCTTCCTCCTTATGAATCAGATTCCATTGCAAGGGGGGAACATCTCGATACGTGTATGTGTGAAGATTTATTCTCGTCGTGGTTCCTTCATGTTGTAAGTATACCACGTCTTTTCCCCAATCTTGCACTACCTTCATCTATCTCATGAAGGTTCTTCCAAGTATCATCGCATAATTGCTAGTCCTTTCAAATTGACAGATCGCTAAGGTGTGCTCGAATTCAACTTCGTAGGTGGTAAAAGTTACTCTTTCCAATATTCCCAAGGGTCGTTCAGTGTGTCCATCTGCCATTTGTATCTTCATGCGTGTTGGTCTTAAAGCTGGTTTTCCCCATTTCTCCCATATTTCTTTAATTGCGATTCCTACTCTAGCTCCAGAATCTAAGATAGATTTAGTGGTGTAACCCCTATAAGTAATTGGAAGTCATGTGTTTCCTTCATCTCCCTCGCTGAAATATCCAACCTTATCGACTAGGATTTTGACTGTGGTCACTTCATCAAGCTTCTCCTTCTCTTCTGACTTGTTCTCCCATTGACTAGTTAGCTTCTCCTTCAAAAGTTCTTCCAATGTCAGAGTACAAGGGATTTTTACCTTTCTAAGATGTTGTATGATGTCCGATGTTTGGATTGATGGGTTCTGCTCTTTTTTCCTTATTGAGGGAATGCACTATAGTTCCGAATTATGTTCGTATTCCCCTGTGTAATTTGGAAAAACCTTCACACTGTCATCCTCTTTGTTGCTCTTGTCAAATTGTAATAATCCTTCTGAATTCAGCTCAAGTATTGAGTCTTCCAATTCACCTTCTACTTCTAGCTCCTCAAAGGGTGGTTCAATTCCTTCCACTTTCTTCCATCTATCTTCTTGGACTCTTGTCTACAAGTCTTTAGGCCATTCCCCATCTACTTCGGGGACAACGAATCCTTCTCTTTTATCCTCGCAGTAATTTCCATTACATGTCTCACCTTCCTTTCCTTTCTCGGGATCATTAGGGATGACACACTCTTGGAATTATTTTTCGGGAATTCATGAATTGGGTAATCGAAGAATAGGTTTTTCTAAGGTCTGTTGAGCTACTTCAATTCATTTTTTGCATATCTCCAACCTTTCTTTCTCTAAGTCACCTCTAGGGTATTCTTTTTCATGTTGTTCAATGGTTGGTCCTGCTCTTATTCGTGCCTGGTACGCTTGAATCCACATGGCTAACTCTTCTAGCATGGGGTCTGCTAAAACTGATCCTACCTCTTCTTTTTTATACTTTCCTTTCTGATTTTCTCCTTCAAGTTTCTGTTTTTCTTCTTGACCTTGTTCATTCTTTTCATTCTCCTTCTTTTGTTGTAGTTTCTTTTCCTTTATCCTGTCGCTACGATCTTTCCATCTTTGTGTTCGTCTGCTTGTAACACTTTTCCCAGGCTCTTCTGAGTCTTTAACTACTTGGGGTGTAGGTATATCCACTTCTCTGTCACCTTGATCACTCTTTCCAGTTTTTTCTAGTGTCTCTCTAGCTTTAGCCCTTGTTATTGCTTTCAATGGAACAGTGTACCCCTTATCACTCCCTGACGACTCTATCACTTCTATCACATTGATTTGCACGTTCGAGTTAACTTTGTTGGGGTTCTTAGGGCAATCTCTAAAAAGGTATTCTTTACCACAATCACTACAATATCCTTCCCAAACTCGCTATGGTGGTGGTGGGTTTGGTAATGTACATTCTCTGATAAAATGATCACCTCCGCATCTATAACATGGTCCTCTAGGTGCAGGCGGTCTATTCATAGGTCGGGAGGGTATGGGTGCTCTGGGAGCGGTATACATTAGTGACACATAATCCTGCTCATATATGTAAGAACTATCTGGTTCTTCCATGCCATATGCATATGGCTCGTACAATTGTCCATATTCAATCATAGAGCTCTCATAAGTGGAGTAATTTCCTTGAACATGGTCATGGGATGGGTCATATGGTTCGTTACCAGTCAATGGCGTGGCTGGGACTATTGTTCTTTCTAGGTTTTCTTCAGGTTGAGCTATTTTCACTGGGACAACATTCTGAGGGTGAGGCGACTGTTGTCCTAACACCGGTTGTGATTGAGCGTAACCTTGATAAGCATAAGGTCGTGGTGCTGGTGTCTACTGCTGATATGTGGGATATCTAAGGGCTTCACCTCCTTGATCTCTCTGATAATATCCATAGGGTCTCATGAGAGGTTGTACTGGTCTTGACCGCCAATTGTAAGGACAGTTTTCCATACTGTGATTTGTGTACTTTTGTTCTATGCTACAATATTGTAGAGGGCCCGGGACAGGTGGTCTATTGTAAGCATAAGCAGGTGGTGGGACTACTCCCCTAGTGCACAAATGAGAAGGATGATCACCTCCATAATGCACACACCTTCTAAGCATGGGTACTCTCATTGGGTTGTTGGGGTAGTTCCTTGGCCCTTGAACATTCAATTTCTTTGCTACTAAGTCGGCTATTTCCTCTACATTGTTCTTAGAGTTTGATGTGCTACTGGCAGAATCTTCACTTTTCATGCTACCTTGAGGTATTTTCAGATCTTCTGCTAGATTGTCCTATAGGTCGATACATTCTTTCATACATTCTTGCAAATTTTGAACTCTTTTCACATATACAAAAGATCTTAATGATCCATTCACTAATGCTTCCAAAAATAATGACACCATTTTGTTTTGAGTGGGTCTCTCTTCAACAGGGCATCTATCCACATACTGCTTGAATCTTCTCGCTGCCAATCTCACTGATTCCGTAGGGGCTTGCTTAAAACTATGGATCAATGAGGAAGAGTTGTTCTTAATCCCAGCTTTGGTGAGCGCTTCAATCAATTCTTGATAGACTTGTTCCAAGTTTTGAAAATTATTAGGGTCTAATGGCTGGAACCAAGCTAATGCCATGTCTGTAAGGGTTAGCCCAAAAGATTCATATTGAATCAAAAAATCTTCCACTTGTTCAGCTCTGATTACTTGCTTGAATTCAGCTATATGATTGTATGGTTTGCTAGAGCCACCATAATGGTTTCTCATGCATTTAGCGACTTGAATAGGTCTATTGGAACTCAAGGTCAAGCACAAGCATGGAAGCACATCAGAAAGGTGGACACACACAAGAAGAAGGAGCAAGTAGGGAGCTCCAAGAAGTACATGTCAAATTTTCAGAAGAATCCCCTACAAAAATAGTGATTTTCATCACTAAAAACCATTGTAAATACCATTTTCTATTTTTGTAACTCCATTTTGTTCAAGCCGAGGAGTCCTTGAGCTTGAGGAGTATTAGAACTATCATCCTACCAATTTTCATAATTTTTAGACTTTGTTTGAGCCCTCAAATAAGCCTTGGAACCTAATTTTTAACTAGGCTGGACACTAGGTCTGGACAGGGCCAAAACTAGTCCAAAAACTATAAAAAGAGCTAGAGAGCTCATTTTTGGGGGTTAGCTTGTTAGAGAATAGAGCTTTGTAAGAGAACTCTTTTTGCAATCGAAGCTTTCCATTGTTCCTCTCTTTAATCTTACCATGTGCGCGCGTGTGTGTGTATGTGTGTGAATGTTTGTGTGCTTTCACTCACGCACTTGTGCCTTCACTTGCTCGTGGTCTTCGTATCGGTCCTCACGTCTCCGCGGATTGACAAGTAAAGGAGGTGGTGCTTACGCTTGAGCTACACCAAATTTTGGCATCGTTGCTGGGGAGAGAGCTTCGAGGACGAGCATTGTGATGGTAAGATCGTAGATTTACGACGTTGGAAGGTAAAAAAACTGTCATTTTTGTTCATTTTTTGATTTTTCTTCTTCATCTTCATCATCATCACCATCTTCTTCCATCTTCTTCTTCATAGAAATTTCTTGTTTTTTAGCACATTTTCATCATTTTCATACCATCTTTCATTCATTATTGTGTGAGGAGGAGTTAAGAAGTGCAAGAGAGTGCAAGCGCTGTGTTTTTTCATGATTTTCTGCACATACGGAGCTCGCCATTGCTCGGCGCTCAGAAATTTGAAGTTCCCGCCAAAAAACACGATTTTGTGATGAAAATCGCGATTCTATGAAAATTCAATTTTTTTTTTTTAAATCGCGATTCTTCGTTTCCCACCTAAAAGCCTTTTGAAAAGAACACGATTTTGTGGTCATTCTCTGAATCGCGATTCTGTGGTTGTGCTCAAAATTCCGATTCTCACAAATCACGATTTTCAGCCCAAAAAAAACACGATTCTGTGGTTGTTCTCAAAATCGCGATTCTCTAAATTTTTGGAAACCACGATTCTCTGAGACAAAATCGCGATTCTCTAGAACACGATTCTCTAAAACACGATTTTCAAAACATGATTATGTGAAAACACGATTCTGTGAAAAGACGATTCTGTGAAAACACGATTCTCTGAAAACACAATTCTCTGCACAAAATCGCGATTCTCAAAAACACGATTCTCTGCTCAAAATCACGATTCTCAACAACACGATTCTCTGCTCAAATTCACGATTTTCAGCAAAAACACGATTTTGTGAAAACACGATTCTCTGCTCAAAATCGCGATTCTCAAAAACACGATTCTCTGCTCAAAATCGCGATTCTCACAAATCACGATTTTTAGCAAAAACACGATTTTGTGAAAAAACGATTCTGTGAAAACACGATTCTCTGCTCAAAATCGCGATTCTCAAAAACACGATTCTCTGCTCAAAATCGCGATTCTCACAAATCACGATTTTCAGCCAAAAACACGATTTTGTGAAAACACGATTCTCAAGGTACAAAATCGCGGTTCTCTGATTTCATAGCATCGCGATTCTCTGATTTCACACAATCGTGATTCTCTGATTTCACACAATCGCGATTCTCTGGAGATTTACAGCATCACGATTCTCTTGAAGTTCACAAAATTGCGATTCTCTTGAAGTTCACAAAATTGCGATTCTCTTAATTTCACAAAATCGTGATTTCTTCCAAAAGGTTCTGTTTGCTTGTTTTGACCCCCAGGAGCCTGATTTGACATAACTTTTTCATCCAAAGTCCATTTTTTGAGCTCTATAGCTCGTTGGAAAGCTCGTTTCGAATCCTACACGGTCTCAACTGTTTTTAATAAGAATAACGCATTGATTTTTAGATAGGATAATTTGAAGCTAGGCTTCAAGTGGGACTAGGAAACCAAGGGGGCTCCAAAGGATTTTTGAACCATACCAAGGGGAAACTTTGGACTCTTAGCCAAAGCTTATGAACCTGAGATTTGGTAGACACCTAGGCAAGGATAGACAAAGCATTAGATCTTCTCAATCTAGTGTCAACCATATAGCTAAGTCTTGGGCGCAACAACTAAGTGCTTGTCCTTACGTACTAAGCTCTGACACAAGTGACTCTGAAATGTCTTTTAGCATGGGGAAACCAGCAGGTGGCTCAGGAACTGCCCCTCTACAAACACCAGAAGGTCCCTATAAAACACAATTGGAATATATTCGGACCAACCGATTAGGTGCTCGCATCTATGAGGATGGCCTAAGGCGATCAGTGGTCCAACTCAAAAATCCGGATCAACCCTTTGGACTTGAACACCCGGTGGTCAAGTTCGAAGAGGGTTCATACATTGATAAGGAAGGAACCATGTATGTGGTCACCAACCTACCAGATAGGACCGGAGTTTGGAAATGTCATTCATGAGAATGAGATAGGAGACCTAGAACAAGGAAATGTAGGACAAGGACCCCAAACTCCTAGAGGTAAGTCAGTTCTGACCAGAGTGATCACACCAGATTGGATCCCTCAAGACAACAAAAGCATAGAACTATTCTTGAATAGAGAAATAGAGGAAGCTTTTTGGAGATTCAAGCCAGATCAACCTAGCCAATTGGGCATAGTCATCATCTATGAATTCAAAGATCTTGAGATACCAGGCAAAGTTGTCTACCTGGATAACACATCAGAGAAGATATTCTTGGTAACAGAACATGATAGACATGCATATACTTGGAAGAGTGAATTGATTTTCCCTCCACCAAGATCCAATGTTTCCCATGGCCTCCAAGGAGTAGGATCATCCCAAGCTCATGAAGCCTAGAGAGAAAGAAATAGAGAGAGGCCTGAGGTAAGTTTTGCACACCCTGTGGGCAAGAATAGATCAGGAGTTAAAAATGAAAGACCTGAAAGAGAGAGACATCAAGCACATAACCAACAAAGAGATGAATAGGATTTTCCATTGCTTAGACCCCGAGAGCACACAAGAACCCTTAGACCCACTCAAGTGATCAAGGCAATGAAAAATTATTTTGACGGGACAGGAGATCCTTATGATCATGTGGCCGAGTTCAAACAAGTGTTAAGAGCTGAACAGGTTGAGGATTTGTTCACCCAGTACAAGGCATTTGGTTTGACTCTTAAGGGCACTGCCTTAGCTTGGTTTCAACCACTGAGTAGTCGCAACTATCACGATATAGGTCAGCTGCTAGACGAATTCATTGTAGAATTTTCCAAGAGTGGTATTAGGCATAACACATCATCTTTGATCCACAGTTTCAAGCAAACACCCCAAGAAACAGTGCGACTAGCAGGTAGAAGGTTTAGACAATACCTAGAAAGATGCCCTGCTCCAGAGTTACCCACACGAGCCAAACAAGGGGCTTTGTTCTTAGATGGCTTACTGAGCACAAATTTGAGATCATATGTGTACTTGAAAGAGCCCAGATCCATAGAAGAGTGTGTGCGGACGTGCATTGACATAGAAGATAACTTGGGTGAGGAGTTAGGATTGTCCAAACTCTATAAGGATTCTGATAGTTCTACTAGTCATACTTCAAAAATCTCCACGGAAATAGATGAGATAGCTGAGCAAGTTGCCAAGAAACTGGGTGTCCAAAATAGACAAACACAAAGAGTCACCTCATTGAACCGATGTTATACATGCGGAGGGGACCACATGGCTAACGTATGCCCAATGCAAAACCAAAACATTAGAGAAAGGAATGCTGCATATTGCACTATTGAGAGAAAATACACGAACTACACGGCTCAAGATTGTCCCTACAATAGGCAGGCTGTTAGACAAACTTATCAGCAACCTTACCAACAAGGTAGGTATCAGAACCAATACCAACAGCCATATTATCGACCACAACAACAATATCAGGCACAATGTAGGCCACAACCAGTATTGGGAAACCAACCACCAGCTCCTGCCAACGTGATTCCAGTCAAGTATGCTGTGGGAGAGGAAAATCCAAATAGAGCATTGGTACCACTGACCCCACTGATCTCAGAGAATGAATCTCATGCTCATAGTTCAAACTACTCCCATGAAGGTAGTCCACATGCTTATTACACAGAGTCACCTGAACATAGTGAGATTTACTCGTATCAATATGAGGCACCACCTATGGAGCAAAATTGGGAGCCAGAATACTCCAATGTCATGTACACAAATCCTAACTCGAGGCCCCAATTGAGACAAATGAGACCACAAGCCCCTAGAGGATCTTGTTTCAGATGTCAAGGTGACCATTTCATTCGTGATTGTCCCCACCCACCAGCTCCGAGTCAAGGTCAGGCTATCACAATACAAGCTTTTTGTCCTGAATGTGGAAAAGACCATCTTCCCAGAGATTGTCCAAGAAACCCCTCCAGTGCACCCAAGATTACACCCATTAATGTGGTAGGCTTAGTGGTGGATTCAAGTGCAAGTAGCAGTAATGTGGCACTTGTACAGGCAGTTACTAGGGCACAAGCATTAAAACAAGATAAACCAACAAAACAATCGGAGTCAAGTGAATCAGGAGAGCCTAGTAAGTAGAAAACAAGAACATGGAAAGATACCAGAGAAAAGGCCACTCGCAAGTGGAATAAAAAGTTATCAGAACTAGAAGAAAGCTTAAAAGAAGCGAAAACAAAAATAGAAGACATTGCATCTCAAAGCCCCTCGCATGCCGAAACTCCATCCACTCCACCTCATCCCACCCCACCACTCATTGTAAATAGACCGCAACCACGGTCTGTTCTCGCATATCCAACCCCTGAAGGTTTGGACATGATGTTCAAGGCCTACCAGGCTCGACTTCAAGAAGGGCCAACAGCTGCAAATCTAGACAAGAGTTACCCTAGAGCGGATTTAGAGATTGAACGGATGAAAATGTGCATGAAAATGGTAGAACAAGCTCAAGCTATACTTGAGACTAGTCAAAAGTTCAATCAGACAAACTCTGTCAAACTGGATTTGCATTTCTAGGGCTTACTAGAAAGATTAGAGCAATTGGTAAACAAACCACAAGTTTCTTTACCTCCACAGGCTCAACCAGTTATTGAGAGAAGAAGCTCACCACCAATGGGAGCTTATGTTCCTAATTCCACGGATGCTGGGATACCTCCTTCAATTCAGGAGCACTCTCAAGAGTTCTTGCGGGAAATACAAGAGGAGAAATGGGCCAAGGAGAACAGTAATTTCCCTCCTATTCGTGAGATTGATGACCTTCATGATCAATTTCCCCAAGACATTCCATCTATTTACGGAGATGAAGCAGAACAACAAGAAGTCGAAAGATTATATTTTGAATCTAATACCTTAGAAGAACTGCCTCAAATTCCAGGCCCATGGGAATCTGAATCTCTCCAGATTAGAGCTCCCACAATACTAGTAAGAAATGAAGACTGGGTGGTTCCAAGGAACATTGATGTCATGAAGAACACTAAGGTTCAATGTCATCTCACTGTAGAAGAGTTGCTCAAAGCAAAACCTGAGCTATGGAATCATGTGAAGGATCAAGTTCGAGAACTTGATTCCAATATGCCAAAAACAGGCTCTAAACAAAAAGTTCCAGAGATACCTCTTGATAAAATAGGAGACATGTGTGAGGGTGAAGAAGGCAATACTTATCTTCCAATCACCTACCAAGGTTACACAACCAAAGCTATCATAGATTCAGGTGCTGGTGTTGCTATTGCGACCACCTCCTTGTGGGAGCAATGGGGCAAATCCACATTAAGACCAACTAGAATGAAACTTCAAATCGCAGACAGTCATTTTGACTGACCTCTAGGATTGCTCGAAGGAATAACTCTAACCACTTGTGGCGTAGAGTTTGAACATACATTTGCTATATGTGACTTTGAGAAAAATAACGTCTATGAGATGATCCTAGGGAGACCCTTCCTACGACAATTGCAAATAGTACAGGATTGGGGAACCAACTCCTTGTACCTACAACACGTAGGGGTCACCACCAAGGTCAATTTGAAGGATTATGCCTTCAGAGATGTACCACCCTTACAGTGGAATTCTATCCACAAAGCGAAAGTAGATTCTATCTCTGTGCATTCTGAAAGTTCACCTGATCCATCATGGCTGCATGAAGATACTCATTTGTGGATGTGCAAGGTCGCAGAGGAAGAGGAAAAACGTTTAAAGGCAAGAGAAGAAGGAACTTCACCAGGAGATAGACCAATTAAAGATCCAGCCTATACACCGATGATCTTTCCAGATGAGGAATTGGAGCCTCATGGCTAGCCAGAAATCTTAGCCACCAAGGACATTGCTGTCAATGAAGAACAATGGACACCTCATTGTGATGAGGAGGGTCATGATATTTCAGTGTTCATGCGTCAGCCCTTGCTAGAAGAATGTGACCCTAGTGATGTCATAGAAGAAGAAGAGAATGACGATGATCTTGAGTCTATTGTGATGGATAGTTGCTTTAACTTAGAGCAGCACTATCTAGAAGATATAGGAGTGTTCACCTAGAAAGAAGAAGAACCTCTCACAAGTATTAAAACGGTAAATTCAAAGGATGGAAGTGAGAGCAGTCAAAAGAAAAAGAAAAGAAAAGCAGTGAAACAAGAAGAGGAGGAATCATTGTTTGAAGTACCAGAAAACTTCAAGAAGTATGAAGTTGACGACCGTAAAATTTTGGTACGAATGCCTAAGAGAGAGGCCATCATCAGAGAATCATATGATAATAAAGAAAAGACCAAGAAAATTGTAGTGACCATTGAAGAGAACGAAGAGAGATGCACGTATATAGGAGATGACCTAAGTGCAAGAGAAGAAATGGAGCTCGTAGCTCTATTAAGGGAATATAGGGATGTGTTTGCATGGCACTATAGAGACTTGAAAGGGGTAGATCCGAGGATATGCTCTCATACAATCCCCATGACTGCTGACGCTAAGCCCACCAAACAGAACCCCTACACATATAATGACACTTATGCGGCTAAAATAAAAGAAGAAATTGATAGGTTGATTGAAGCTGGATTTATCTATGAGATTGAGCATACTAAATGGGTGTCCCCCATTGTAATGGTGCCCAAGAAGAACGGGAAGTTGCCAGTGTGTATTAACCTTAAAAAAGTTAATGCCGCTACGATCAGAGATAGTTATCCACTTCCAATCATGGAACACTTATTGGAGCGTGTTGCAGGCAAGGAAGTTTATAGCTTCCTTGATGGGTTTTCAGGTTACAATCAAGTAGCCATTGCCCCAGAAGATCAACACAAAACAGCTTTTGCCACAGAGTGGGGAATCTTTGCATTTCGTGTGATGCCATTTGGGCTCACCAATGCACCTGCAACATTCCAAAGGCTCATGTGTCATGTCTTCAAAGAGTTCTTGCGAAAGAGCTTAGAAGTATATGTGGACGATTTATGTGCTCATTCCCAAGAAAGAAGATACCACATCCCTGAGCTCAGACAGATCTTCAACAAGTGTAGAGAATATCGAGTGTGTCTGAACCCAGAAAAGTGTGTGTTCATGGTGCATCAAGGTAAAATCTTAGGTCATTTTGTTTCTAAGAATGGAATCTCAACAGATGAAGATAAGGTACGAGCCATAGCAGAGCTGCCAAGGCCAAGGAATGTTAAAGAGGTACAAGCCTTTATGGGCCATTGTGGATATTACCGTAGGTTTATCCACATGTACGCGATTATAGCTAGACCCCTTTATGCCTTGTTGTCTAATTTTGAGTGGAACGATGAATGCGAGAATTCTTTCAATGAACTAAAGAAACGTTTGTGCACAGCACCAATACTGACCACTCCTGATTGGAATAAACCATTCCATGTCCATGTGGATGCATCCAATCACGCCATAGGATGTGTGCTAGCACAACCCACAGGTGAAGGAAACCTAGATTTGCCCATAGCATATGCTAGTAGACAGCTCACCGCAGCTGAACGAAACTATACCACAACTGAGCGAGAGGGCTTAGGCATGGTATATGCTGTGAAGAAGTTTAGACACTATTTATTGGCCAACAAGTTGAAGTTTTTCACTGATCATCAAGCTTTGTTATATTTGGTCAATAAACCTTGCAATACTGGGCGCTTAGTAAGATGGTTCCTCTTACTAATGGAATATGACTTTGAAGTTGTTGTCAGGAAAGGTAGAACCCACCTTCGGGCAAATCACCTTTCTCGCATCACTTCAGGAGAGTCACCGCAAGGAGTGTCTGATGAATTACCCGATGCTTATCTGTTCAATTTAGAAGTTGTTCCTAAATGGGAAAATAAGTTGGTACCAGTCCTAACTTTTGGACCTGCGAATAAGAATGTGAAAACATCACAAGAAGAAATTGTAAAATCACAAAAGTATCACATACTGGCAAGAAGCATGTATAAACAAGATACTGAAGGTGTATTAGCTTGTTGTGTCGAGGATGATGAACATAGTAGCTGGTTGCAACAAGCCCATGAAGGATTGCTAGGAAATCACTATTCTAAACAACGAACATTGCAGAATCTAAAACATTTAGGAGTGTATTGGCCTAGCATGGACAAAGAAATACATGAGTGGATTAAGAATTGTCCAATGTGCAGAGAGAGACCACCAATAGAGCATGCCACCCTTTATCAAGTGTCATTAATTCCTGATTGGAGTGCTCCATTGGTAGAGTTTATGAGATCGAGAAGATTACCCAAAGGGGCTAGTCTAGCAAGAAGACGAAGCATGGAGCAAGAGGCTCAAGGCTATGCCTTAGTAGGAGAAAACCTATACCGAAGAGGCAAAGATGGTTATCTAAGGTTGTGCGTTCACGAATCAGACTATTTGAAAGTCTTAGAAACTGCACACAACAGTGTTGCAGGTGGACACTTCGGTCCTGATCGAGTAATCAAGACCATTCTATTCTCAGGACTTTGGTGGCCCACTCTTCATATGGATGCTCATACCTATGTGAAGAAATGTGACACATGCCAACGTGCACAATATCCAGTTAGAAAAGATGAGATGCCTTTGAGGCCAATGATGGGAGGGCGTGCATTTTTGAAGTGGGGCATAGACTTCATAGGTCCTATTAACCCCCCAGCTAGAAACTCCCATGCAGGGTATATTATTGTAGCCATAGATTACCTTACAAAGTGGGTAGAAGTGAAAGCCACAACAAAGAATGATGCTCAGACTACGGCTAAGTTCTTATTCGAGAATGTGTTCACGAGATATGGGCTACCAATAGAGTTAGTGAGCGATAGAGGCACACACTTCCTGAATGAGGTCATTGAAAATCTTCTCCAAGAATTCTTGGTGATACATAAGAAGTCTGCCCCTTATCACCCACAAGCTAATGGACAAGCCGAGAGCACCAATAAGATCCTCTATAACGTATTGACAAAACTGGTCAATAATAAACGCTCTGATTGGGACAAACAACTTCATCATGCTGTTTGGGCTTATCAAGTTGCCTACAAAACGGTACTCAATGCCACCCCATTTCAGATGGCCTTTGGACAGAATGTTGTGCTACCATTAGATTTCTTAATCCTAGCTTTAAAAGTAGCACAAGAGCATGAGTGGAATGGACATGAATTGTCTTCTAGAATCTTTGACCTAGAACGCTTAGGTGAGACGAGGCTACGAGCAGCAGCAGGTATCTACGCTGCAAAGAAAAGGCAGAAGGCATACTTTGATGCACACATCAAGGATAAGGGATTGAAAGAGGGAGACCTAGTGTTGGTTTATACGCTAAAGCAACATGCCCGTAAGTTGGAAAAAAGAGGATATGGACCCATGATCATTAATAGAATTTCCACCAGCGGTGCAGTTCAGTTGGCCACTTTAGAAGGAGATATCTTGCCAAACTATATTAGTGGATGTAGAGTCAAGTTATACCAAGAACCTCTTACAGAGGATATGCTTACGAGACTCAACACTGCTAAGAAGCGAAAAGAAGAGGAGTTAAGGGTGAGGGAAGAAGCACAGGCAGAGGCCAGAGAGCATATTAGGCGAAATAAGTTAAGGCGACTAGGCCTAGATGTCAACTCAAAAGCCCCAAAATATCACATGGATATGTGCCAAAAATCGGGCATAACTACTTCTCAAGTCATTGACCGACGTCCCTTTGTGACCATAGAGATAGGACAAGGAAAGGGTGCAAGGACTGTGAAAGCATTGATTGACTCAGGTGCAGCAAGTAGTGCAGTTAGACTGTGCTACTGCCAAGACTTGCAGTTGAACATCAATCCCATAGAAGCTTATCTCATAGGATTGGGAGGTGTGGAAACCCCTTGTTTGGGTGAGGTGGAACTCCCCATCTACGTTCAAGATGTTCCAATTAAAGTCAAAGTGCTAGTGTGTCAAGATGAGAACCTTACAGAACCACTTGTCTTGGGTCAAGATTGGATCTATGACCATGCAGTTAACTTAAACCTAAGAAGTCAAATTCTTCAAGTTTGGGTACATGAACAATGCATTACATTAGAATTAGAGAACTGCATGCTCACAGATCATGGCACCACACACTCTCTTAGTTCCTCTAAGACTAATCTTCACGAGCAAGATGTTGTATGTGTCAAAAGCTCTATGATCCAGAAGGACTCAATCATGGAAGGACAGTCGCAAAGGCAAGCAAACCCTCCTTCTTTTTTGAAGAGTAAAGCATCCATAGTAGTTCAACCTCAAAAGCAAGCACAACAATTCAAGACAACTGCTATAGCAAATAGAAAGACACCCTTCAACAAAAAAATAGTTCCGAGCATGAAGCAGATCTGGGTACGCAAAGGAGAGCAACCACTAGCCTTGCCCCCACAAATCCCATCCAGGCAAGTCAACCAGGCAAGAAGACGAACGAAGAAGCTTGGACAAGCTCAACCACAAGGTATCCAACAAGTTTGGGTGCCTAAGAAATTAGTTGCAGCTCAACAAGGGCGATTAGAGATGTGGGTACCTAAGAAGCTCTTATATCCACAACAACCTATGTTCTCCCACATGCGAAAGGTCTCAACAAAGAAGCCACAAAGAGAAAAGGGTAAGAACCGCATACAGAGATTGAAAGAAGATCAACTCACCTCTTCAACCATAGTAGGAAGACGTGTAAAAAAGGTCTGGGTTTGGAAGCCAAAAGTACAAGTAGCCTCCACCGAACCAACGGGCCAATCACACTGGATACCACAGTTCAGAAAGCACCCAAAGCGGAAGATGCCTGAAGTGATCTCTACAGTGCCAAATGCTGTTCTAAAATGGAATCCAATAAGGAGGATTAGATCAGTTCGAGACTCACTGGATACCTCCACCAAGGTCGGCATCAACCTCCGCAAGTAACATCAAAAGCCTCGACGAGCGAGAACCATGTGCTCCTTGCACAACCTTGTCTTTTGCACCATTCAGGTCATGCATTTCCAAAGTATGCATTAATATAGGGCCACATTACACGGCCGTGCATAGACACACTTGAGAATCCCAGGCACAAGAGCACATTGACATATGTCAAATATTTTTATTGATACTAACCTTTGTCTTCTTGTTTTGTGACATTCTTTTGCAAAAAAAAAAAAAAAAGAAGAAGAAGAAGAGATTGGCTCATGGAACATGAATGAGTCATGCTTAGTTGAAGGTGGAACCATTGATTACTGGACATTTATCAGCTTCGATAGAAGTGTGTCTCGGTTAGCAGATGATATTATTGCTGCTTTATCTGGTTGATGTAAAGAACTTGACAGGAACATGGCATCCACAACTTTGTTTCCCCTTACCTTGGTACAAGGAAAGATCTCGATGGCCCGCGACTTGAGAGATGCTTAACTACTGCATGTACGAGAGCATCTAGGGAGATATCGGCAAGGGGTAGTTCTGGTACCCTGCAAACCTTTGTATGTATACTGGATGAGAAGACTCCTGCTTATGGTGAGCTAAAGAGAATATGTGAAACCAAGCTTGGTGTAGTTACCCAATGTCATTTGTCAAGGAATATAAAGAAATTCAATTCTCAGTATTTGGCAAATGTTGCTTTGAAGAGAACAGACAGGACCAAGCACTCAAAGAATTTCATCAGTGGATCCTCAACACGGACATTCATCAACAATGTCCATCACAAATGCCGAGAGCACAACATGAAGAGATAAACATCGATCAACCCTTCACCATGGTAAGTATCCTTACTCTGGAAACACCATAACCATGATAGATTAGGAAACCTCTTCGTCAGCATACCCTTGAGCACTTAGCTCAAGACCTCAATTTTTGCACCATACTTCTTCCAATGCATTTTCCAAGTAAGCATGTATAGGGCTACATTACAAGGTCGTGCACAAGGCACATATTTTCCTCAACCGATGCACAAACACACTTACCCATCATCCATTATGGGTTATGCATACTTGGCATGACTACTATGAACATCATCTTTGGACGATCTGAGGTCATCAATGGAGAGTCACAACGACATAGTCATGCTGAAATCCAAGGCAAAAGCACCTACCAAGGGATTACAACTTGCAAAGACTGGTAGTGACAAATGAAGAACCGTACAACCAATCTTGCCACATTTGGAAGAGAGACGGTGATGGTTCATCCGAATGGACACTCCCTCTCAAAGCAACCTAGAACAACCATTACAACAAGGGTCTGTCAGGGACAAACTCGAGAGGGGGGGAGTGTTGGAACTCAAGGTCAAGCACAAGCATGGAAGCACATCAGAAAGGTGGACACACACAAGAAGAAGGAGCAAGTAGGGAGCTCCAAGAAGTACATGTCAAATTTTCAGAAGAATCCCCTACAAAAATAGTGATTTTCATCACTAAAAACCATTGTAAATACCATTTTTTATTTTTGTAACTCCATTTTGTTCAAGCGGAGGAGTCCTTGAGCTTGAGGAGTATTAGAACTATCATCCTACCAATTTTCATAATTTTTAGACTTTGTTTGAGCCCTCAAATAAGCCTTGGAACCTAATTTTTAACTAGGCCGGACACTAGGTCTTGACAGGGCCAAAACTAGTCCAAAAACTATAAAAAGAGCTAGAGAGCTCATTTTTGGGGGTTATCTTGTTAGAGAATAGAGCTTTGTAAGAGAACTCTTTTTGCAATCGAAGCTTTCCATTGTTCCTCTCTTTGATCATACCTTGTGTGCACGTGTGTGTGTGTATGTGTGTGCATGTTTGTGTGCTTTCACTCACGCACTTGTGCCTTCACTTGCTCGTGGTCTTCATACCGGTCCTCACGTCTCCGCGGATTGACAAGTAAAGGAGGTGTTGCTTATGCTTGAGCTACACCAAGGTCTTAATCTTCTTCTTGTTTGAGGTGGTCTAGGCATCACAGGGAAAACTGGTCTTCCTATCTATATACCTGGTCCTCTTACTACAGGTGGTCTATCTGGGACAGGGATTCTATTCCTTGGTGCAACTGGTGGTTGAGGCCAATAGTTAGGATTATTGGCCGGCATAGTAAACTGCACATGGGGTTTGACCGGAATATACGTTTGTTGTGTTTGTCCACAATGTTGATATGAATTATCTTGAAAAGTTCCTCGGGGGTTCTGTGAAGTAGTGGCTTGATCCCTAGGCGGGAATACTGGAATGTTCTGATATTTCAGCCATGCTCTTTCCAACTCCGTTAAGGGCCAATACCTCCTCTGGTTTTTGTCCAAATAAGTGATAATAGTGGGGAACTCAGGATCTTGCAATTCATAAATATTGACTGGGTTAGGGGCTTCTTCCCACAAAGAAGAGTGTGCTCTCAAAGGATGCTCCATCCCGTTGATCAGATAAACATCCATTAGGGAATCATCTTGGGGGACTAAGTCTCCCCTCCAAACTCTAATCACAATGGATTTCCCTCTAGGTGTAGACACCTGTTCTTCATGTCTATCTTCATTAAGATTGTGGGTATTGCCTTCTTCCCCTTGTTCATTGATGTGTTTAGGATGTTCTGTGACTACATACTAGATATCCCTTTTGTCCATGTAGAGTCCTCCTACATATTTAGCTGCTGGCCTAGGTACTATGTAAGCTTCTGTAGCTTTCTTCAGCCTGGCCACTAATCTGCTTAGCCCATCTAGGTAGATAGGTATCTCATGTTGATTGGTGTTCACATATTCTAAAGATGTCTGATATTCCCCTTCAATAATTGACATCATGCCAATCATTGGTACTGTATTTTGCATGTCCTCTAAAGCCATGAGAATTTCTTCTTCAGATTCGCTCGAGGTTTCAGAGTAATGTGAACGGCTACTTGGTTCGGCTACACTTCCCACTAACGAGATTACACTTCTTCGGCTCCCTAGGGTTCTTTCGGATCTTAAGTTCATTCAATTGACGAATTCTAGTCAAACTTAACCAACCTCCACCTCCTAGAGTTCTTTACTGAGGGTCTAAATTCTAAGGAATATTTGGTTGAATTAAGACTGACCAAGAAGTCACAACACACGATACTTGAACCCAACAAAACCACGATACTCGATATTTGACAGGCTGGGCCTTACCATGATACTCGATATTTGAGCAAGACAATACATGATATTAGGCACCTGAGAAGATCACGATACACAATACCTTAGCCACACGATACACGATATTTCGCCACACGATACACGATATTCGACCAACTAGACAGATCACGATACACGATACTTAAGGAACATGATACACGATACTTACCCAATATCACGAGCCAATCACGATACTCAATACTCGATAGTCCACAAAGAGAATCTCCACGATAGATGATACTAGACTGATATCATTTTCTGTGTCCCATGATACTCGATACTTCACATGTATCGCGAGAAATTTCCGACGATACTTGATATCCACCAAGTATCACGAAAAGCTACTGTTGCTCTTGCACAATGGTGAGAACCACGTTAAGAAGCTCCACCTCCTTAATGTCAATCCGCGGAAGAGATAGGAGTGATATGAAGATCATGAATGTGAGATGAAGTGAGAGTGATGGTGAGAAGCATCGAGATGCACACACACATACACACACACAACGAAGAGACAAGCAAGACACAATGGAAGGTAGGAAATCAACTCTATTGCTCAAGATCTCAATTACAAACTCAAAATAGCTCTAAGCTCACACTAACCAACCTCAAAAATGAGCTCTCTAGCTCTTTTTATAGATTCTAGACTAGTTTTGACCAGTTTCACATCTAGTGACCGACATAGTTAAAAAACAGGTCCTAGACGCTATTTGAAAGAGTAAACGGTGTCTAAAAATAACCAAAATTGGTACGCTCATTCTACCTAAGCTCCTCAAACTCGAGGACTCCTCGGCTTGCACAAAATGGAGCTATAAATTACAAAAACGGTTTTTCTATGTTACATATGGTACAAAAGTGATGAAAATCACTGTGGGAGGTTTTGAGAAGTATTTATAGATTATAAGTCTTTGAAAAAATGATTTGACTGACTCCTTACTTCTTCATTATGCTCTATCTTTACATGCTTCCACGTCTTCTATGCCTCTGGCTATTGCCAACACCCCCCTCCCTCTCGCTTCTCTCGTCCTCGAAAGAACCTTGTTGTGAGGTCTGTCGGATATAATTTTGGAGTAGTTCTTGAGCGAGGGTGTGTTATGATATGCAAATTCCTCAGGCCAGATCTGCCTCGAGTTTCTCCCAATCAATGGGTTGCGGTTCATTGGATGGTGGGAGTCGATAATGCGTGGAATATACCATGTGTTCACAGGCAAATAATTGCAAGAGGTGTGTAGGCCTGCTGATGAACACTTCGAAATGGTATTCCCAGAAACTGGTTGTGAACATCTCTTTGAAGGTCTGCTTATAGCACGTCGGTAAGTATTTAATTCTGCAATGCCATGCATAACACACCCGGAGCAATGGCGTTGTACTCATTTCATATGCAAGATCCAAATTGCCATGCTTGAAACCCGGGGTGTTTACATGTGGTGCCTTGACGTGACGGAAGACTTTGAAAACCATCTGCATCATGTCAAATATCTTGACAGTCATGTGCGCTGCTATATCGTCCATATGTTTTAAGCGAGGGAGCCAGTGAGGAATCGTGGCCATCATGTATCCGACTGTAGGTAGTTCCGTGGGTGGAGTGAAGTACGGGTAATTTAACCAATCCTGGCATTGCTTGTTGTTTTGTACTTTAATAGCAAATGCCTTCCAGGAGCGGCAACGTGGCACTGGTCCCCAACATGGGTTGTACTTTAAGTGTAGAGGTGCCTTAACCCAAGTACTCATCATCTCTGGATAATTCTGTAAGAGATCCTTGCGCCAATCTGGTTGATAGATTTCTCCTTGCTACGCATCTCTTGGCAAATCATCAGGCTCAATCTACGTAGCGTGAGAGGGCTTCTTGCCTGTTTCTTTTTCTATGGCAAGCTGATATTCTGCCATTAACATAAAATAAGATTTATATTGTAGCTCATGCCCTGATATGTATCTCAGAGGGGCCAAATGAGCAAAATAAGGAGACTGTAAAATTCTTTCTTCAATCATTGCCATGGTGTGTAGCTGCGCCTCTACCCTTGCTGAGTGGGTTGTTACAAGTTCTTCTATCGTCTTCATCCATGCAGGAGTTGGAAGTTCGAAAGTCGTATGGCCTTCGCTCGTGACGCATCCGCCTGGGATGGGTTGGGGTTCATACGCTTCTTCAAAAGTTTCCTCCACCAGAATAGTCACGGTTTCTTCCTCTGTTGGTACTTCCGGTGGGGAGTCTGGCCTGGGGGCACTTCGTATATTGCTATCTGTGATTGAAGAGTTGATACCTGGGCCCGTAATGCATTGAGTTCCTCTAGGATGTCAGGAGATGGGTCCACAGGGGCTGGTAGTCCTTGTGGTATTGGTGCTCTTAGTTGTAATAACTTGTGTTCATCTTTGAGTTTCTAGAACTCCTCGTTCATGCTGTCATATTCTTCTAACAATCTAACATGATCATCTAACAACATTTTCATAGATTCTGAGGGCACGGCCTTGAAGCGACTGGGGCTCAACGGTTGGTCTGGTTGATCGGAAGCTTCTAAATTTTCTCTGTTTTGTTCTTGTAAACGCTGGTTCTCTTCTTTCGCTGTTGCCAAATGTCTTCTGAGTAAGCCCATGTTTCTCGTTAATGTTGCATTGGGAATAGTCTGTGCCCTTAACAAGTTATCTATATCTGTGACGACATCTTTGGTTTTTTCTTCACTTTTCAGTTCAAGTTTATGATAAGCCTCTCGTAGCTCTTGATAGCGGATGTTCAGTGAGGCATTCTCGATGGTCAGTGAATTGAGCTGCGAATGTAAGTCGTTGGTTGTCTTCTGCAGGGTCTGATAATTATTTCCAAGAGATGCAAAACTCATCTCTTACTTGTGTCATACATGTGAACATTTGTCGAAATGCTGTGTCTATGGTGGGTGATAATATTAGTGACGGAGTGAATGCAGTTGCGGTGTGTGTGGGTGTCGATGCAAAGGGTAAGGGAAATGGGGATGGGAATGTGGATGCAGTGGTGACAGTGGAAAAACTTGAGGTGCCTAAATATGGTGGTGCCATGAATGAAGTGAGTGGTGGTGCGGTGGGCGGTGATATATCCATGTCATTGGATGTGGTATCAAGTGCGGTGACTGTGAATAAGGGCGTGAGAGTGGGTGCATGTATGGGTGTAAATACAGGGTTTACAAAGGTTGAAGAGTAATTTACAGAGGGGTTCTCTTGTATTCCTTGGTGGAAAGGGGAGAGAGGAATGACGGTGGGTCGAGGGGGAGAGATTGAGGAGAAGGTTAATGGAAATGGGAATGGGAAAAGGGTTCTTGGAGGTGTGGGAAAGGACGGGAAGGATGGGGGGAAAATTGGACTGGAGAGAAAGGTGGACGTTCGAGGAGGAAAACTAGGTTGGGTGGGTGCGGGAATTGTCTGATGAATGGAAGTAAGGAAGGCTTCTGCTACAGCGCTATCCAAAGATGTGGATGGTCTGGGAGAGATCGGATGTATAGGGGAGATTGGAGATACGGGAGGTGAAAGAGGAGCAGCTGGGGTGGTGGGTACTTCGGTTACAGTGGTATGTATAGTAGTAGTGTGGGGTGGGGAGTCGACAAGGATAGCTTCTTCTGCCAATGATCCTTGAGGGACGAGACATGCTTCCCTGGCCTGTTCTGAAGATTGTGCTCGTGTCAGTACACGAATGTATTCACTAGGTTTGGTTAGTAAGCGAACTCGGTGAGGGTCATACTGCGGTAACGGTTTCCTCTGCAAATACCTCAAGGCTTCGATGGATCCCACCGATTTAACAAGTTCCCTGAAGCCTCTGATGTATACTTCTTCGAAACCGTCTAAGACAAGTTCCTGTTCTATAAGTGCTTGGCTCTCTTCCTCCGTTAACTTCTTACATGCCCAAACTTTTTCCATAGTGCGATATAACTTTTTGATGGCCAGCGTATAAGCTGCTGCTTCAAAGGTTTCATCTTCATGCATACTGGTATCACCTTGGGTGTCCGTTTGCTATCCTTGTTCATCTGTCTGTTCTGTCTGTCCATGCTCTTGGGATTCATGAGTGCCCTGGCTGGCTTCATCATCTCCATCATCTTCATCTGTCTCTGTTCTTTCTTCCTCGAAACTAGATACTACTTGTCCTTGCGGTTGGTCAGGGGGAGTGGTTGGGTAGCTTGGACGTTCATATTCTTGAGAAAATATTTGTCCTTCTGAAAACTAAAACTCACTTGAAAACACATCTTGCATCTCGAAATCAAATGTTGTGTCCGTCGGTTCTGCTTCCAAGTTGGGTATCGGAAAAGAAAAAGCTTCCGCACCAATAGTGGTGGGAACTTGTACTACAGTGGTTGTAGGTTCCTGGACTGATGTTGCCTGTGAGGTAACTGTACTGGTAGTGCCTTCTGTAATGATAGGTCAAGATAATCGTATGCGAATAGGTTGTACAGTTGGAGTAGCTTTTGTCGGAGACTGCTCTGGAGAGGGTTGCGATGACGGTGATTCTGGAACCTGTAGGCAGGGGATAGTTCCTCTCATGCGCTTTCCTGCTCGTCCTTTGCTAGACTTCCTAGATTTCTTTGTTGTCCCCTTGAATGCTTTCAGTTCCTCGTTGGTCATTGCACGCTCGATTGGCAAGTCGTATGCAAAACACATATATACAATCCTTGTAAGAGCGCAGCATCCATTGATTACCTTATTTCTTTCCCATCGGTGTTGTGCTAAGTACAACTAATCAATTATCCAGCCTGCTAGGTCTACCGTTTGAGGTCCAGTACATACTAAATATAAACCAAACCAGATACGCTTGTGGGGCATGGTGAATCTGTCCTGAGCGAGAAATGCAAAATGTTGCATACATATCCTCAACGGTTTAGAGAGCTCAGGTGTGATTGCTGAAATATCTTCCCACTTAGTAACATCCCCACGTTTCATAGGCTCTGGAATTAGCCTTTCTCGTTCTATCGACGTATGTGTTCCATGTATCTTAATAGTAGCTCTAATCAAATCTCTAGACAGATAAAACTTCTTATATGGCGGATCATTTACTAATGACGGCAAAATGAATTTTCCTGGCAAATCTTTGTTCTCTGAAGCTGTCAATGTGGTCATCAAATAGTAGCATCGGTAGAAATCGAGTTTAGGCAAAGGATCACTGAAATACTCTGTGAAGCCTGCTCTTGCCCAAACATGCGTTAAGTCTTCTGTGTTCTGTAGTCCTTTGAATTCTCTTGAGAAAAATTGGTACTTGGCCCATGTATGGTTGTCAAAAGTCAAATTGGCCTCGAAGATAAAGTCTGCGTCTGCCAACGGTCTTGCTAGCCCTTGGAACCAATGTGAGTTACGATGAATCTTCTTAGTATATCCCCTAGGAGGATCTTCAATCGGCATGGGTCCTGGAAATCCTTGAAATTTTGCTGGTTGAGCCGTCGGATGGGGTTTCGCGAGTAATTCTCCAATATTCGCCATCGGTGCACTGGTGCCAGCTTCAGATGGTCCTTCTGCCTGCATGATGAATGATGCGGGTGTGTAGAAGATTTGCTACAAAAGATTAACACATTAGTATGGAAATTAATTATGATCCCATTAAAGTGAGATTGCAATCCCTTTCCATAACCGATGTGTAACCCGTGTAGCCGAGTGTTGTGATATGGTTCATGGAATGATTTCTTGCAAACTAATGCAGGTCTCTATACACCTACATGCTTCAGATGATGCATACATTTCTTGATGAGATGTTATTACAAGTGATCTTGGGTTATAGTGTGTGGATTTGTACAAGGTTTAGGTGTGAATGAGTTATTACAAGGATCTTGTTTAGTGGGGGTGGGAGTAATGTTAGATAAGGGGGTCGGAGGAGACATTTGGACACGTTTCGGTATCCACTTCCTAAGAGTTTCTGAGCGGATGGTTTGTTTCTGTTGAGGGACAAAAGGTGATATCGGATGTGATGGTATTGAAGGGTGAAGAGATTTTTGAGGGGTATATATTACATGGCTTGAGGGTTGAGCTATGATACACTGCTTGGATACCCAAATCTGCGTGGGTGTGGGTCGATTCATAAGGTACTTTTTGGCGATCCAAATTTGTTGAATGTTTGCACTCGTAGAAGAAGGTCGAGGAGATGTTGAATATTGACTCTGCTTCTACCTTGACTTCTCCTTGCTAATGTCTGCATTGTTGAAATCTGTCGGTGCTTTCTGTCCTTTTGGCACCCATATTTGTCTCGTGCCTCTTACTTTGTGATATTGCCACTACTGCTTTCTTCCTTGTGTCGTCTGAAATTGTCATCGGTCTGGGCTCCTTCGTCATGGTTGACTCCTTTGTGGTTGAGGTTGAGAGGTCGGATGGACACTGTGCTTTGGAAAAGAAGGGAGGTCCAACACTTTCGAAACCTGCCCATTAGGAAGTGAGGCATTTTGTACCATAGATCTAGGCCAGTCCATAGTAAGTGTGGAAGGATGGGCACTGCAGGGTGTTTTGCCCATGTAGCTATTGATGCAATCCACCTGACCTGCAATCGTCCCCATTTGTCCACTGATGTAACCCACTTGACCTCTGATTGTGTCCATTTGACCAAGCGGTTGGGCGGTTGCCCCTTCTAGTTTGCAGGAAGCCCAAGGGAAAATCTCCTGACGTCCTTCTGATTGACAATTGTCCATTGCCAAGCCGGCGTGGGTTGGTGTAGACGTATCGTGACTTATCTGCCCGAAAATCTTCTGGTCTTCTGTCGCACACATTTTATAGGGTCTAGGGTTACAAACCTCAAGCAGAGGGTTGTTAGGGAAGTCAAGCGGTATCACTCGCTGCTGATATAAGGTTCCAATTTGCAAGGAGCCTTGTCTAAGCTTTAGGTCCACTGAGTGATTGTATAGCCAATCTTGGCCAAGGATTAGGGGTTCTATCAGGTCGTCATCATGGCACACTAGTAGTTTCGCTGTCATAGTCACATCGTGTACGAGGATAGGAAGGTCCACCTCACCCATGCAAGAAGTTTCCATGCCTCCTAGCCCTATGAGGTATGCCTCAATTGACCGCATTTCTATTCCTGAGTCCTTATAGTAAGACCATCTAATCGCACTAGTTGCAGCACCTGAATCAATTAAAGCCCTGAACTCTTGGCAAGGGTTGTCGTGCTCTAACCTGACTGTAATGAATGGCCTCCTGTCCACTATGCTAGGATGAGTGGTTGACTTTACTTGACACATGGCCATGGTGTATCTCGGTGTTGTTTCGAGATGGTTATAATGTTCTCTCCCTAGTCCTTGTCTTCTTAACTTCATGCGCTTAATGTGTTCTATAGCTTCTGCCTGAGCTTCAGCTCGTATTCTATTTTCTTCCTCCTTACGCTTCTTTGCCAACGTGAGTCGTCTAAGCATATCCTCAGTAAGAGGTTCCTGATATAACTTGACTCTACAGCCACTAATGTAATTAGGCACTATGTCTCCTTCTAAGGTGGCTAATTATACTGCTCCACTTGTCAAGAGTCTGTTAATGATCATAGGTCCATAACCTCGCTTTTCTAACTTCCGTGCGTGTTGTTTCAGTGTATATACTAGGACTAAATCTCCTTCTTTTAAGCCTTTGTCTTTCACATGCTCATCAAAATAGGCTTTTTGTCGCTTCTTTGCTACGTATTTGCCTGCTGCTGCTTTCAGCCTGGTTTCTCCTAATCGTTCCAAGTCCATTATTCTTGCTGATAATTCATGGCTGGTCCACTGATGTTCTTGTGCAACCTTACTTGATAGTCCAAAGGAAGCACAACATTCTGACCAAAAACCATCTGGAAGGGATTTGCATTGAGTACGGTCTTGTAGGCCACTCAATATGCCCAAACAGCGTGGTGTAACTGTTTGTCCCAATCTGAACATTTATTATTTACTAATTTGGTGAGCACATTGCACAGAATCTTATTTGTGCTTTCAGCCTTACCATTGGCTTGAGGATGATATGGTGCGGATTTCTTGTGAATCACCATAAAATCTTGTAACAAATATTCAATGACCTGGTTTAGAAAGTGAGTTCCTTGATCGTTCACTAACTCTATAGGCAAGCCATATCTTGTAAAGACATTTTCAAATAAGAATTTTGTAGTCATGTGTGCATCATTCTTTTTTGTGGATTTTGCCTCTACCCATTTGGTAAGATAAATAGTCGCAACAATAATGTATTCAGCATGTGTACCTTTTGCAGGGGGGTTAATGGGTCCTACAAAGTCTATACCCCACTTAGAAAATGCACGTCCTCCCATCATGGGTTTCAATGGCATGTCATCTCTGCGAGTAGGAAATTGAGTTCTTTGGCACACATCACATCTCTTAACATAGGTATGAGCATCCATATGAAGAGTGGGCCACCATAATCCTGCAAAGAGGATGGATTTGATTATCCTATCGGGTCCAAAATGACCTCCTGCAACACCTTGGTGTGCAGTCTCTAGTACGCTCAACTAATCGCTTTCATGAACACATTGTCTTAGGTATCTGTCTCGTCCTCTTTTGTATAGATTGTTGCCAATGAGTGAATAGTCTTGAGCTTCCTACTCTAGACTTTGTTGTCGTGCTAAAGTCATTCCTTGGGGGAATGTTTTTGTCCTCAAGTACGTCACTAAAGGTTCACTCCAGTCTGGTGTGAGAGACACATGATATAATGTAGCATGTTCTTCAAGTGGTCTTTCACAACAAACATGGCTTTCTTTACACAATTTGTAGACATCTGCTTCCATAGAAGGCCAATAGACTCCTAGTCTCTGTAGAGTCTGCAATGTACGATGTTTCGAATGATGTTGCTTTAATGCACCTATGTGTGCTAATTGCAACCAATTTGCATGTTCTGATTCCTCTACACAACAAGCAAGAACCTTTTGATTATCTTGTTTATATATACTTCCTGCTATGATTTGGTACCTTTGAGACTTGGTAATCTCTCCTTCCTTGATCCTTATCCTAGGATTCTTGGGTCCGTATGTGAGAATAGGGACAATTGGCTTAGCCCATTCTGGTGCTATCTCAAGGTTAAATAAATATGCATCTGGTAATTCATCCACTATTCCTTGAGGAGCTTCTCCTGTGGTTAGTCTCAAGAGGTGGTCAGCTCTAAGATGCGTCTTTCCTTTCCTGACTACTACTTCAAAATCATACTCCATGAGTAATAGAAACCAACGTATCAATCTTCCCGTGTTACATGGTTTATTGACTAAGTACAACAATGCTTGATGATCTGTAAAGAATTTGAACTTGTTTGCCAACAAATAATGTCTGAATTTCTTTATTGTGTAGATCATTCCTAATCCTTCTCGTTCCGTAGTGGTGTAATTTCTTTCTGCTGCGTTCAACTATCTGCTCGCATATGCTATGGGGAGATCTATATGGGTTGTGCTAACACACATCCTATGGTATAATTGGATGCATCCACATGTACATGGAATGGCTTACTCCAATCCGGGGTTGTCAATATAGGTGTTGAGCACAAATGTCGTTTAAGTTCATTGAATGAATTCTCACACTCATCTGTCCATTCAAACTTGGTCAAAAGAGAGTACAATGGCTTGGCTATGATTGCATACATGTGTATGAATCGTCTGTAATAACCGCAATGACCCATAAATGCCTGTACTTCTTTTACATTATTTGGTCTAGGTAGTTCTGCAATCACTTTTACCTTTTCTTCATCTGTCGAAATTCCATTCTTTGACACAATGTGTCCTAGAATTTTGCCTTGCCTGACCATGAAAACGCATTTTCTGGGTTCAAACAAACCTGATATTCTTGACATTTGTCAAATACTTTCCTTAACTCTGGGATATGAGTCTGTCTGATATTCAATTGAGCACATATGTCATCGACATAAACTTCCAAATTCTTGCATAAGAATTCCTTAAAAACATGACACATGAGTCGTTGGAAAGTGGCGGGTGCATTTGTTAAGCCAAAAGGCATCACACGAAATGCAAATATGCCCCATTCCGTGGCAAAAGCCGTCTTGTGTTGATCTTCTGGAGCAATTGCTACTTGATTATAGCCTAAGAAACCATCAAGAAAGCTGTAAACTTCCTTGCCCACAACTCTTTCCAATAGGTGTTCCGTGATAGGAAGAGGATAACTGTCTCTAATCATGGCGGCATTAACTTTTTTAAGGTTAATACACACACGTAATTTTCCATTCTTCTTGGGAACGACCACAATGGAGGATACCCATTTGGTGTGCTCAATTTCGTATGAATCATGCTTCTATTCAGCGGTCTATTTCTTCCTTAAGCTTTGCAACGTAGTTATCATTGTACGTGTATGGTTTCTGTTTCGTAGGTTTTGCATCTGGAGTCATAGGAATTCTATGAGAACATATATCTGGATCTACTCCTTTCAAATCTTTGTAGCTCCATGCAAAAATATCTCTATATTCCCACAATAGGGCAACTAGTTCTTCTTCTTCTTGAGTCGTCAAATCATGCCCTATGTAGGTACATTTTTCTTCTTCTCCTTCTATGGCAACTATGATTTTTTTAGTTTTCTCTCGATTATCGTATACTTCACCAACATCATCTTTTCTGTTAGGCATTCGTACCATGATTCACTTATGTGGTTAACCTCACCTCATCCATAATTTCTTCGTGCCTCTAATGGTAGACTTCTACTTCGTAGAAGTATTCTTCTTCTGATACAAAGGGTGAATCCATAATAATAGACTCTAGATCAAAATCACTCGCATCCTCAAATGCATCTATGCTAGGTTCACATTCTTCTAGAATTGAATCACACATGATTGGCTCTATTGTGAAAACTGAAATATCATAGCCATCCTCGTCACATTGGGGGTCCATTGTTCTTCATTAATGGCTTTATCCATGGTTGCTAGGATTTCTGCCCAACCATGGGGTTCGAATTCTTCGTCTAGAAATACTACAGGTGCGTAAGCTAGGTCTTGAAGGGCTTGTGGATGTTGTTCTGCACCTAAAGTCCTGGCTTCTAATCGTTCTTCCTCTTGTTTTGCTACTTTACACATCCATAAATGAGTATCCTCGTGCAACCATGAGGGATCTGATTCCAATGAGTGTACTGATTCTATTTCTACCTGTGTCTTATGGATGGTATTCCATTGTATTGGGGGTACATCTCTATGGGAATAGTCTTTAAGATTGACTTTCGTAGTCACTCCTAAATGTTTCAAATACAAAGAATTAGTTCCCCAATCTTGTACAATTTGCAACTGACACATGAATGGTCGTCCTAATATCATCTCATAAGCATGATTTTTACTAAAATCACAAATGGCAAAGGTATGCTCAAACTCCACACCACAAGTGGTGAGAGATATGCCTTCTAGTAAGCCTAATGGTTTCTCTATATGTCCATCAGCCATTTGTAGCTTCATCCTGGTAGGTATTAATGATGGCTTACCCCAACGTTTCCATAAAGCGGTGGTAGCGATGGCTACTCCGGCTCCTGAATCTAAGATTTCTTTCGTGGTGTAACCCTGATGGGTTATAGGGAGATAAGTGTTACCTTCCTCTCCTTCGCTTACATCTCCAATTTTTTCTACTGGTATCTCTGGTACCTTCCTGTGTGTTCCTATCTGAGAGGGAGCAGTAGCAAGCTCACGGAATTGATTTGCTAGATGCTTCCACAGTTCTGGTTTAACTTTCAACAATTCCTCTAGAGTGAGATTACATTGTACTTTGGTATTCTTGATTACTTCCGTGTTTCTAGGGATTACTGATTCTTCATTCCTCACTATTATCGTGGGTGCTCTCATTCTAATAGACTTAGCTTCCCAAGGTCTTGTGAACTGAGGTAATTCTTGCAAAGAATTGGATTCAAAACCTGTGTGTTCACTCAGTTGTTCTTCCTCTACATCATCATAAATAGATGGAATGACTTGGGGAAATTGCTCCTACAAGTCGTCTATTTCTTGAATAGGAGGATGGTTTCCTTGTTCTTTTCTCCATTTCTCTTCTTGGATTTCTCTCAAAAATTCATGTGAATACATTTGTATGGAAGACAAGTTGTCTTCACCCTCTGTGTTTGGTACTTGAGACAGGGATGGTGCATTCCTTTCCTATGTCTCCGAAACAATAGGGTTCATATGCTGATTCTTTTTCTCCTTGCTATCAATCAAGTATTCTAGCCTCTCCATTAGTCCTTGAAAGTGTAATTCAGGTTTTGCCATGTTATTCCAATTAAGATATCTAGAGGCTTTGAACATCGCTTGTGTTAATTCTACCATCTTCATGCAAAGTTTAGTCCTCTCAATTTCTAGGTCTGCTCCAAGGTAGTTCTTACTCATTTCATCTATTTGGGGTCCTTCTTTTAGTCTTGCTTGATACACGTGAAACATCATGTCTAGGTTTTCTGGTAGGGGTTCTACTAAAATTGATCCTGATTTTTGAGCTAGGTTCTCGTGATTCGATTCCTGTGAAGTCAATTCTAGGATTTTGGCTCTAGATTCCTTGAGACTTCCTTCCAACTCTGTTATCCTCTTACTCCCAATTCTCTTAATCCTTTCTCTAGAATCTTTCCAAGATTTCGTCTTTTTGTTGCTACTCTCCAACCTCACTAGTTCCGGCTACTTTCTCAGCGTTAGGTTGTTGATTCTATAAGAGCGCCTGGGCTCTTGTTATAGCTTGGATAGGCATGTATGTAGGGTTGGATCCATCTCTATTGTTTACAATACCTATCATGTTGATCGGTGTCACGTTTGAAGCATTAGCAAGGTTCTTAGGACACTCTTTGATGATATGTTCTTTACCACAATCGGCACAAAAGCCTTGTATGTTAGTATTGTGATTGTCCTGCTATCAGAGGATGTGGAAAATATTTTATGAAATGATCTCCTTGGCATCTAAAGCATGGTCCTCTAGGGCCCTGTGGTCTTTGTTGTCTCAATTGGGGCCGTGGATTCGGGTTTGTGTACATCACATTCGCATAGTCGGGCTCCCAACTGGGTTCCAATGGTGGACTATCGTATTGATATGTCTCCACATGTTCTGGTGACTCCGTGTAGTATGCAGGTGGACTATCTACATGAGTAGAGTCAAAACTGTTTGAGTTAGGGTTACTTTCTGTGATCAGGAGTGATGAAGGCACTAGAGCCCTACTTAGGTTCTCTTCTGCAGCAGCATATTTAACTGAGATGACATTAGCTGGTGGGGGTGGCTGCTGTGCTAAGACAGGTTGAGGTCTCTGATGAGCCTGATATGGATAGTTCTGAGGAGGCCTATAGTAATGAGGCTGAGTATTATATTGGCCTTATGCTTGCGGGTAGTTCTGTCTCACTGCCTGTTTGTTATATGGGCAGTCCTGAGCTGTATGATTCGTGTATCTTCTCTCGATTGTACAGTATTGGCCACTAGGGCTGGCTTATGTTTGTGTTGCATTGGGACACACATTCGCCTTATGATCGCCACCACAGGTGTAACAACACTTGTTTGTTGTTAACCTAGGCATCTATTTACTAGAAACTCCAAGTTTTTGGGCCACTTTTTCTGCTAGGTCCTCTATTGAGCTGGAAAATTTTGTGGATGCTAGAGATGAACAATCTGAGTCCTTATAGACCTTTGAGAGTTCCAACTCGTCTCCTAAGTTGTCCTCAATGTCTATGCAAATTCTTACACACTACTTTAGCGTTCTGGGTTCCTTCAAGTACACATAGGAGTGTAGTTTAGAGCTCAACAAGCCATCTAAAAACAATGACACTTGCTTGGCCTGTGAGGGTAGCTCTTGGATAGGACATCTTTCCACATATTGTCTAAACCTACGTCCTGCCAGTCTAACTGTTTCTTGAGAGGTCTGTTTAAAACTATGAATCAACGAAGACGTGTCATGTTTGATCCCGCTTTTAGAGAATTCTGTGATGAATGACTCTAGAAAGTGATGGATGTCTCTAAATTGCCTTTGTTGCAATGGTTGTACCAAGTTAAAGCGGTATTCTTTAATGTTAGTCCAAATGCATTATATTGCGTAAACATGTCTTCTACTTGTTCTGCTCGTAACACTTGCTTAAATTCTGCAACATGGTCATAGGGATCTCCTGTCCCATCAAAATAGTTTTTCATGGACTTTACTAGCTGAGTGGGTCTCAATATTCTTGGGTGTTCACGTGGTCCAGGTAGAGGAAAATCATCTCTACCACCTGGTATTCTAGGTTCTCTTTGTCTATCCACTCTGTCTGTGTCTATGGTGGTTCTATCTCTCCCTATGGGATGATTGAAACTTACTTCAGGTCTTTCTTTGTTCTTCTCTCTTTGATTAGCATGGGCGGAGGATGTCCCTACCCCTTGTTGGCTCGCGTTTACATTTGTTCTAGATGGAGGGAATACCAACTCACCTCTCCATGTGTAGGTATTTCTTGCGTGGTCACGTACCACAAATACTCGTTCTGAAGTTTCATCCATGTATACAACCTTTCCACGTGTATCTGGGTCCTTAAATTCATAGATTATGATGGAGCCTGCCTCACTAGGTTGTTCTGTTATGTACCTCCAAAATGCTTCATCTGTCTCTTTATTTACGAATAACTCTATGCTTCTGTTATCCTGAGGGATCCAATCTGGAACTAGTACTCGTGTCAGTACAGATTTCCCTCTAGGTGTCCTAGGTTCTTCTAACGGTTCTTTTCCTTGGGCTTTCGTTTCCATCTCTAACTGAATTATGCCAAACTCATTGGTATTGTTTGGCTGCGTACTTAAGATGTACATTGTTCCTTCTTTGTCTATGTACTCGTCTCTCTCGAATTTCACCACTGGACGTTCCAATCCAATGGGTTGATCAGGGTTGTGCATTTGCATCACTTGTCTTCGCAAACCATCCTCATAGATGCGAGCACCTAGGCGGTTGGTTCGGAGAAATTCTAATTGAGTCCTATAGGGTCCTTCAGGTTTTTCTAAATATGTTACATTTGACCCTCCTGCTCTTTCCGTGCTAAAGGCCATTTCTGATTCACTCGTATCTGAGCTCTCGTAGGGGTAATTACTATTCAATTGTTGTGCCCATGACCGTGCAGTAGTTCCTACACTTGCTTCGGATGATCTAAGGCTTCGTCGGTCTGACTTATCTATATGTTTGCCTGATCTAAGGTTCATGAATTTTCTTTGCAGCACTCTCTGATGGTCAAAGATTCTTTGTTATTGATTTGCTTGTTTCTTTTTAAATGTCTTTAAGTTCTTGTCTTATCTTACTGTAAGCGTCAGGAATCGACTTTCTGTGGTACTTTTGAGTTCTCGTTCCATCAGACTTTAATTCTTTCCTTTCGGTTTTCGTATCACACACCTTTACTTTAGTCTTGAACTTAAAAACTTAAATCTCTTGCACTTGAGGCGTTCCTATCGTCTTTAATCCATAATGCTAACGTTTATCCTAAGTTAGTAATTGACTGAGGGGGTTGAGTAATCTTCCAACCTCAAGTCAGCTTTGTTGGTTGCCCTGATGCCCAAGAAGCTGCGCTTCCCAAGCCCTACGTTCTTCACTGCCTTACTTTGCCTTGCTTTGTTTGCCCTTGACTGCCCTTGCTAGACCTGTAAAATTCCACTATTAGACCAATTCTCAAATGGATGATCAAGCACTTGAGTATATACACTTTTAAAGGTCCTTTCCCTTTTGCCCAAATTTTTGTGTTGCCCCTTGGCTTTTCTAGTCCCACACTAGGTCAACCTCAAATTTTCCTCTCTAAAAAACAACGTCTTCTTTTTAAAAAAAAAACAGTTGAGGTCACGTAGTACTCATCAAGAGCTTTCTAACGAACTATAAAGCTCAAAAAACGGACTTCGGATGAAAAAGATATGACCGTTCAGGCCCTAGGGGTAAAAACTCGCAAACAGGTTTTTCTCCAAATATGAGCTAAGGGGTCTCCTATGAGCTTAATGATCCACAAATTTTCAAAAAATAGCCCCAAATTTGGTCAAAAATCAAACCCTAAAATTGGCGTTTGGGGTGAGCAATGGCGATGGTCTGAAATGAAGAGTCGCAATGGCGTAGAAGTGAACGATCGCGATGGTGTAAAAGTGAACAATCGCGATGGTCTAAAGTGAACAATCGCGATGGTCTAAAGTGAACAATTGCGATGGTGTCAATGAACCGTCGCGATGGTCCAATCGGCGAGCAATCACGATGGCGTCCATCAATCGGTCAACGGGACAATCGCGATGGCGTGAGCCCGTCGCGATGGTCACAAAGCACGATGGCATGAGCCAATCGTGATGGTTTCAAATGTCGAGGCATCGCGATGGTCTAAGGGTATCGTCAGGATGGTCTAGCTTGCCACATGGCAGCATCGGCGTGATGGCATGAGTCAATCGCGATGGTGTGGGGTCGACGGGATCGTCGCGATGGTCCGAAGGTGTGAACCGTCACGATGGCTCAAGTGAGCCATCGCGATGGTGCGAGAGCGTCGCAATGGTCCGTCCGAGCCGTCGCGATCGCGTGAGCCAATCGCGATGGTGCGACACAATCGCGATGGTGTGAGCCAATCGCGATGGTCCACCAAAATGCAAATTTTGCAAATACAACAATGGATTCCTATATGGGCAAGGGTCACCTACACGGTGGTGAACTCGCTTACCTCAAATTCCGAACTTGGCAGACCATCACAATGGTCTGACACAGTCGGCATTTTCTGATAGAAAGTGATTTTCTTAACTTTTTGCAGCCTTGCTGATGCTCTGGAGCACTGTTCCTGCAAGAAAACTCAAAAACACAATAGCACAGGCACAAAAGCTCTCTCTCTTGCATGCACAAATGAGGGGAAATGAGGAGAGTCAGTGGATATGGTGAATTTTTTGATTTTTTTTTGGAGTGGAAGATGATGATGCGGTGATGAAGATGGAGTGTGGGGGAGGTGAAAAACACAAAAAACTAAGTAAAAGCAACAACAAAAACTGAAATTTTTACCTTCCAACGCCACTTCTTGCTATACTCTTACCATCACACATTCGTCCTAGACTCGATCCCCGACAATGGCGCCAAATTTGGCCACGTTAAGAAGCTCCACCTCCTTAATGTCAATCCGCGGAAGAGATAGGAGTGATATGAAGATCGTGAATGTGAGATGAAGTGAGAGTGATGGTGAGAAGCATCGAGATGCACACACACATACACACACACAACGAAGAGACAAGCAAGACACAATGGAAGGTAGGAAATCAATTTTATTGCTCAAGATCTCAATTACAAACTCAAAATAGCTCTAAGCTTACACTAACCAACCTCAAAAATGGGCTCTCTAGCTCTTTTTATAGATTCTAGACTAGTTTTGACCGGTTTCACATCTAGTGATCGGCATAGTTAAAAAATAGGTCCTAGACGCTACTTGAAAGAGTAAACAGTGTCTAAAAATAACCAAAATTGGTACGCTCATTCTACCTAAGCTCCTCAAGCTTGAGGTCTCCTTGGCTTGCACAAAATGGAGCTATAAATTACAAAAAGGGTTTTTCTCTGTTACATATGGTACAAAAGTGATGAAAATCACTGTTGGAGGTTTTGAAAAAGTATTTATAAATTATAAGTCTTTGAAAAAATGATTCGATTGACTCCTTACTTCTTCGTTATGCTCTATCTTTACATGCTTCCGCGTCTTCTATGCCTCTGGCTACTGCCAACACCTGCCTCCACGATACACGATATGCCGTAGGTATCACGATCAGAATTTCACGATAGACGATACACGATAGGTATCACTATCAGATTTTCGGGATACACAATACACGATATCTGACTTGTATCGTGAGGATTTCTCAACGATACTCGATATGTGACCAAAAGCAAGTATCGCGATACTCGACCACAGGAGTTCACGATATCCAAGTATCGCGATATCTCAACCGCGAGAGAACACGATACTTGGCACTTTTTCAATTTTTTTAGCTAGTATTTTTGGATTTTAAGTGCATGCAAATGTTCCTAGAGTGCATGTACCCTCTCCCCTTAGTCTGTATCACAAAAACAAACTTTCTTTACCCCGGGATGATCCTCACGATACTTTGCGTAGATCGTTCTACTGAAATGCTTGATTTAATTGGCAATGATGAGTGAAAGATTAAGGTGCTCACCTTGGAAACTATCCTCTAGCTCTTCAATCACTCCTATTCGCCCTGCGTGACTCAATAACCCTGATCTCGGGTTGCGATATCCGACTACTAGCTCTCACGATACTTGCTTTGAAAACAAGTGACTTGAGAAAGACAATTTTTGGCTTTTATACTTTTGAAGGTTCTTCCTAACTAAAAAGACTAACAAGAACAAAGGTTGAAAGCTACTCTAACTTCCTAACCTACTTGCCTACTCCCTCCTTCCTACTCTACTCACTCCACGCACTTCCCTAAACTATCAACTCAGTACACACACTCCAAGAGTGAGAAGTAGTAAGTGCGGATGAGTGTGACTTACCAAAGAAGAGAAATTCACCACTCCTCTACTCACTTCAATGCTAAGAGCTATTTACCATCACACGAATGCCTCGATTTGATTCGATGATCCCTGGCAACGGCACCAAAAATGTGTGTACCTAAGTACCAACCTAGGGACTTGTGGAGAAAGAGACTATACCTCGATCCCCCTCAAGTGCATATAGTGGGGATTCACGCTTTATTTATCAATCGGAGGAGTATCAAAACCTAGCCGAGTGTATGAAGACATGCATTCAAATGATGATCAATGCAAATGAGCTTCCCAAAGAGTGCAAACAAGTCCAAGCCTATTTCAAACAAGTGTCAAGAATCTGTGGAGATGCCACGATACTTGGAGCAGTAGCCAACAGTAAATCGAGCTTTTCTCTCAGCTCTGAACTCCGAATATAGCGAATAACAAATTCATTTCAAAGATCTCGAGAAGACGCATCCAATGGTGGTCTTTTCACTCAATTTTGACACTTCTGCTTCAAGTTATGAGCAAAATACTAAGTCACGAGAATGACCTTCCTACACTTCAGCACTTCCTACACTTCACACACACCCTAACTACAGCCAACAAGCACTTTCATGGATAGACAACACTTCCAAACACTCTTTTCAAGCATCACACATGCACACAAGCTCACAAAGAAGAAGATATAGAGAGGAGAAGACACAAATTCAAATTCTGTGTTCTTGATTCTCACAATGGCAAAAAGTCTCTACAAAGAGTCACAAATTGACTTATATACATGTGCCCTAAAAATGGTCCTTTCACACAAGAGACCGGCACTTTATTCCCTAAAAGGTTAATTTCCTACTAATTTACATGGGTAAGCTAGTAATCTTCATGGGTATGCATCTAGAGGACTCCTCTAGTGCATTTACATCGGAATATATGTTACAAAATGGCTATGATACAAAAATAAAGTGTCCAAATCGGAAAAATTTTGGGGCCCCTCTTTTTCTCTGCCTTTTGCTCTTCTTAGCTCTGCAACACTCTCCCACTCTTTGCCTCTGTTGTCCCTTGACACGCTTTACTTCTTGTCTCTGGTGTTGTGCCCATAATCGATCACTGCCCGCCTCTGTGGAAGTTGTAATGATGTCGTTTTACCAGTGGGCAAGGAACTGATCATAACTCGGGGCCTGTTGTAATTGGTCATGGCCTCTTTTTCTCTTTTCTCCGCACGCAACCCGTGGAGTTGGACTACCTGAAATTTGTAGTCTAGTTCACCAATAACCTCTTTAAATCTGGGTTGTTGTGTTAAGTCGAGCTGCCACGCATGCCACCAGTGGAAGGTATGAAGGTGTTGTCCTTCAGCCTTCGATCTGGACCTTCTGAAGACCCAGATGTTGAAGGAACTCCTTGAGGATCAAGACCTGCTGGATATGTTCTTGCACTTCTTCATGGATACTTCTTGGCCCTGGTCCGTCCTTCCCTCTTACGTGCTTTTCCTTGATGTGTGCCCCTGCAAGGCTCTGTGCAGAGATGGGTGTTGCACCCCTGTGGGGCTTCTTGCAGAGACATATCTTCAGATATAACCTCTTTAGTGAAGCTTCTTTCTTTGTCTTCTTCTTTTCTTCTTTTTGCTGGACTCTCCCTCAACACTTCCCCCCTCTTGAACTCTTCCATCCACAACATGCTTTCGGCGGGAGTATGTTCTATAAACTTTTTGCTCTATCTCATTTAGCAGATTAGCTTCACGTATCATAAGTTACTTCCATTGTTCTGCTTTCACACCATCATGTGGTGGCTGTCTGTGATCAAAAAATCCTCTGAAGAAAGCTTCCTCGAAGGTTTGTATATATGTACTTGGTAAAAACATGAGCCTAGAATAATATGCCATTATTGTGGGTCGGCTGGGCATAACTTACAGAACAAAAATGAGGATATATGTGCCTTGATTAATACCAATGAAGTTTAAAAACGTATAAGCTGCGTGCTTCAACACCTTCAAAACTGTAAGTATCATGCTTAGGATTTTGTTTGTCATCTTTATTGTTAAATCGGGGACTGTGGCATAACATTTTAGCCAAAATTCAATGGTTTTTACCATGTAATCCTCCGTTGGTAGGTAATTATGAGGTGGACTTGGAAGTAGCGGATAGTTCACCCATTGTTTATTGATCACACCATTCTTTTGCATGTCTAAAAATTCTCTTGTTTCTCTACGACGGGGTGTTGGGCAAAATGAAGGGTTTACCTGTGATAGATATGGTGTTGCTTGCCAGTTCACTCGCAAAGTAGGATCTAGGTTTTCTACATCGAAGGTATCATCATGGATATCTCAAGAAGCAAAGCCGATTGAGGTGCCTTGCTATCAAAATACATCATTGGCATCACAACATTTGAACAAAAAAGTTTGTTCCTTTTGTGCAAATGAAGCGAGCACCCCCTGCCCACCCAAGGCTTTCTCCAAGGCTTATGACCAAGGTGGCAACCAAGGCATAGACCTTGGCATACGTTGTGATCCGAGTCATTGAAGTCACCACTGGTGCTATTGGCTATGCATGAGGGAGGACCTCAACGATCAATGAAGGCAGGATCCCAATACTTCTCGGGAGGTCACCCATTCTAGTATTGTTCCCTATGCAATCTCTTGCCACTATGCTACACTCTTGTGGTATTGTTAACCAGCGATCTCTTGCCACTATGCTACACTCTTGTCAAGATTTGAAGAAGGGGAAAGGATGAGCTACACTCGTGTGGTATTTGAACATGCTTTGGGCCCTCAAAGCTTCATTCTTTGATTTCAAAGCCTATTTTTGAAACATTTTTAGGGTGATTCTTGGAGCCATTTGGGAGTACTTTCATGCATAGTTCTTTGTACACAAGTTCAAAAACATCAAGAAGAGTGCTCTTTGTACTTCTCTGACAATGAATATTCACCTTTACAACTATGTTTTCAGCCACACTAGTAAATCTATAGGTTTCTTGAAAGATTTTAGTTGTGGTGGGAGAAGCCATCACAAGTCCATGCAAGTTTTTTGAGCCTAAAGGACAAAGTTGACAAACACTTCTAGGTGTTGTTGGCTAGTATTTGGGCTGTGAATTCAACCTTTTTTAGTGCCATTTTATTGCATATATTGAGAACATACACACTATGTATGCTTTTATGGATACCGCTTATGTACGTCCATGTGTTCATTGATATAGCGATAACATTTTTTTCATAAAGCATTTTACATTTGATAAAGAGGGTCGTGGTGAGGCTTTCTTCACTCAGAGACACCTAGATTTCATGGTCTCTTGAATGATGCAGGTGGAAGACTTACTGAGTCTCGCCATAGGAGATGTATGCTATTTGTTCATAGGTGTGCGATAAGCCTAGTTGGCTTCTTTCAGGTAACTGATTATATGCAGTGGAGCGAGTGATTCACTATGTAGATTAACATGTCAGTACTTTTAGTTTTATGAGATTCTGACACTGGCCATATGCCCATTATGCAGAGGATATTTTGGTAAAATTGTTCTAGATTTTTTAGTTTTGTCAACTATATAGTGGTTGATTTACTCCTTGATACACTTATTGGAGTGAGCACATTTATTCTCACATAATCCTTTTGGTTGGTCATTACTATTCATTAATTCATTTTTCTGGGAAGACTACTAAATTATCTCCTAGAATCTGACACTTGGTCATCCTTTTTCTAAGCCTTAGTGGTGTTTGAACACTTCTAGCTCCATTATCATTCTATTTAGTTCTCTATCATCATGGCATCAAAGGTTTCAAGCACATTTGGTGGATCAGAGTCTAGTGCCAGTGTTTTGAGGAGTTATAACTTGCAGGGCAAAGAACATTTTGAGATCCCAAAATTTGATGGCACAAACTTTACTCTATGGAAGAATGAGATTAAAGATGTTTTGATTCAAAGGAGGGAATGGAAGCCAGTAAATGGAATCTCAAAGAAGCCTACTGACATGGATGAAGATGATTGGGATGATTTGGATGAAATGGCCAAGTCTACCATTTGATTGCACCTGGCAAATAATGTTTACTTTATAGTATTGGATTGTGAAAGTACAAAGGATCTCTGGAAGAATTTATGCAATGCATATGAAAAATAAATGGCACCAAATAAAATGTATCTGATGAGAAAGTTATATGGCCTTCACATGAAGGAAACAAATAGTGTTGTTGCTCATCTAAATGAGTTTGATGTTATACTCTCCTAGTTACATGCTCAAAAAATGGACACAGCAATCTTGTTGTTATGCACCTTGCCATCATCATGGGATACATTTTGCATTGCTATTAGCAATAGTGCATATGGACATAAACTGGTCTATGATGACATATGTGGAGCACTCTTGAATGAGGAGATTCGTAGAAAATCTATGGTTGCCACTCAGAGTGGATATGTGTATAATGTTCATGATTGTTACCAAGGAAAGAATCAGCAACATGGCAGAAGTAAGAACAAGGAAAATAATGTTCAATGGAATAAGAGTAGTGTGAGAAAGCTAAACTCAAAAAATAAGACTTGTGAATGATATGTGTGCAACTCTCCTCCCATCCATTTATACCCTTTTGTATTCTAAAAATATTAATGATCTGGAATGTTCTAGTGCCACCATGTGGCCACCATGGAACACTCATCCCCATTACTACTCAATACCTTAGGATATCTGTGTACCTAAGTACCAACCTAGTGACTTGTGGAGAAAGAGACTATGCCTGGATCCCCCTCAAGTGCATATAGTGGGGATTCACGCTTTATTTATCAATCGGAGGAGTATCAAAACCTAGCCGAGTGTATGAAGACATGCATTCAAATGATGATCAATGCAAATGGGCTTCCCAAAGAGTGCAAACAAGTCCAAGCCTATTCCAAACAAGTGTCAAGAATATGTGGAGATGCCACGATACTTGGAGCAGCAACCAGCAGTAAATTGAGCTTTTCCCTCAGCTCCAAACTCCGAATATAGTGAATAGCAGAGTCATTTCGAAGCTCTCGAGAAGAAGCATCCAATGGTGGTCTTTTCACTCAATTCTGACACTTCTGCTTCAAGTTATGAGCAAAATACTGAGTCATGGGAATGACCTTCCTACACTTCAGCACTTCCTACACTTCACACACACCCTAACTACAGCCACCAAGCACTTTCATGGATAGACAACACTTCCAAACACTCTTTTCAAGCATCACACGTGCACACAAGCTCACAAAGAAGAAAATACAGAGAGGAGAAGACACAAATTCGAATTATGTGCTCTTAATTCTCACAATGGAAAAAAGTCTCTACAAAGAGTCACAAATTGACTTATATACATGTGCCCTAAAAATAGTCCTTTCACACAAGAGACCGGCACTTTATTCTAAAAGGTTAATTTCCTACTAATTTACATGGGTAAGCTACTAATCTTCATGGGTATGAATCTAGAGGACTCCTCTAGTGCATTTACATCGTAAAATACTGGCTATGATACAAAAATAAAGTGTCAAAATCGGAAAAATTTTGGGGCCCCTCTTTTTATATGCCTTTTTCTCTTCTTAGCTCTGTAACACTCTCCCCCTCTTTGCCTCTATTGTCCCTTGACAGGCTTTACTTCTTGTCTCTGGTGTTGTGCCCATAGTCGATCACTGCCCGCCTCTATGGAAGTTGTAATGATGTCGTTTTACCAGTGGGCAAGGAACTGATCATAACTCGGGGCCTGTTGTATTGGTTGTGGCCTCTTTTTCTCTTTTCTCCGCACGCAACCCGTGGAGTTGGACTACCTGAAATTTGTAGTCTAGTTCACCAATAACCTCTTTAAATCTGGGTTGCTATGTTAAGTCGGGCTGCCACGCACGCCACCAGTGGAAGATATGAAGGTGTGGTCCTTCAGCCTTCGATCTGGACCTTCCGAAGACCTAGATGTTGAAGGACCTCCTTGAGGATCAGGACCTGCCGGATATCTTCTTGCACTTCTTCATGGATACTTCCTAGCCCTGGCCCATCCTTCCCTCTTACGTGCTTTTCCTTGATGTGTGCCCCGGCGGGGCTCTTTGCGGAGATGGGTGTTGTGCCCTTGCGGGGCTTCTTGCAGAGACATATCTTCAGATATAACCTTTTTAGTGAAGCTTCTTTCTTTGTCTTCTTCTTTTCTTCTTTTTGTTGGACTCTCCCTCAATAATATCCCCCATGCTTGGGACCTCAGCTATGGTTGTCCCTTGTCCCACACACACATGGAATGATCCCTATGGACCAATATGATCCACATGGACCAATGTCTAACACTCTCCTTCCCTTCTAAATATCATTGTCCTCAATGATCAATGATGGAAAGTACTTGCAAACCAGAGCTTCTGATTCCAAAGTACAGTTGGTAAGTGTTAATCCTCTTGAGCCTACTAGATACTCCTAGATGACATGGTTTCTCAATTGTTTATGTCTCTCATCTAGTATCCTGTCTGGAGAATGATCTATGCTATCATTTTCCTGCTACTGACATGAAACACTGGATGGACTCTGCAATCTGGAGGAAGCTCTAATCGGTATGCAACATCACTTAGCTTCCTTACTTATCTTACTAAACTTCCCTTTGGATAGTGAAGTAGTTCTGGTTGGCACCTGAAGAAAGATTATGTACCTCAAAGGATCTAGAAGATCCCTTCTTATCAGCATAGTCTTTTGCACTATAAGTTGTTGCATGTTGTACCTTGGCTTTAGCTATTTCTAAATTTGCTTGAAGGTTTGCTAAGAACTCCGAAGCACTAGGACATTTCTTTTGCATTCCAATGGTACTAGGACCATTGGGATTCATGCCATAGTCATCTCAAAAGGAGACATTCCTGTCACCTTGTGAGGCCTATTGTTATAAGCAAACTCTACTAGTGGCAAATAACTATCCCAATCTAACTGCCTCTCAAACACATATGCCCTCAACATGTCCTCAAGAATCTGGTTGACCCTCTTGGTCTCACCATTTGTCTATGGATTATCACCACTAATCATCTTTAATGACACTTTCAGTTTGTCAAAAACAAACTTCCAAAAGTATCATGTGAATTTGACATCCCTATTTGGAACTATGGATGTCAGTAACCCATGCAATCTAAAGACATGTCAGATAAACAACTCCACTACTTGTGGAGCTCCTATCACCCTTTTTGCTTTGTGGACTTGACACATAAAGCATTGTTGAACATAAGTGTGGACATCTCTGGCTAATCGAGGGCACCAAAATGTTCATCTAACAAGCGATATTGTCTTGTCAACACTAGGATGTCCTACACAAGGCATATCATGGTTATCATGCATGACTTTTCTTCTCAAATCTGGTGAATTTGGTATGCAAACCTTTCCTTTCTATTTAACTATTCCATTCTCCTTTGAGAAATTTGAATACGGACCGAACTTGTTTGCTCTACTAGGTGAATAAATAGTTGGAACTGCCCCGTCGCCTATAATAGAGGCATCACTGATGGCTCTAATAATCTGTAACAAATGTGGGTCTTCCACCTGTGCTTCTATTGAAGTATGGGGAGCAACCAACCCAAACCACCTCACATGGAAGTGAGAGGCTCTTCCAAGAGGAGTTGCAAAAAGTGCAAGCAACGCAGACACACCCATGTCCATGAATAATGGCACTATGGCCAATGTCAAAAGGATCAAGGGAGGGCAATGCTCACACACAAGCCAACCCCAAGTGCCAAACCCACACACATGGATCAATGCTTAGCACACAAGGAGAAATGAGGAAGCCAACTGAACCTTCTTTCCATTAGCATGGAGGCCAAGGCCATGGCCAAGGGACCTCCTTTTACAAAATGAGCTGCTCGTTATATAAGAGAGGAGGAGAATCCACTGAATACAAGTGGCCAAAGGCTTCATTAACTAGAGATATTCTAAAAAAGCTAGGTAGTTGGGAAAATAAAAAAGGGTATCTTCTTAGAGAGAGAGAGAGCTCTTGTATGTATCCAAAAGAGAGCTCTTATTTCTAAAATAAGGCAAGAACTCAAAAAGGAGCCTTTTACAAAAAAGAAGGGTATGGTTGAGTTTTTATGGGTTTTCTCACAAAATTAGGTAAGAGGGAGTTTCTATGAAGGAACTTGTACAATAATGAAAAAATTGAGCACTCCATAAGGTCTTCAAGTCTTCTTGCAATTATGGTTCCACAACACTCTTCCCCTCCTAGGCTTTGTCGTCCCTGGCAAAGCTAAGATGAGAGACACATACATAGTTGACTGATCCAAGTATATAGTTGAACTGGCCGAAGCTCCATCTTCAATTCTTCCAAGCTTTGAAACTTCCAAGGCTTCAGGGTGACATAGAGTCTTAACTGCTGAGCAACACAATCCCCTTAAGAGTCAGTCAGCTCAGCAACAAAAAGAACTAAATGAGGTGCATACAATTGCCAAGTATGCCTTCATCTCTGGATAAATACTTTGGAAGACCTAAAGAATCTAAAAATTATTCATGCAAAGCAAATGAGTTGCTATAAAATGTATGATTTGGGACATAATCTTATGAGCGGTCAACCCATGAAGGTCAAACATTGCATCATCTGATGCAGTCATGTTTTCCAACAGCATACGATGGTCAGCTTTGACTGCGAAATCCTCAACAAGGCACCAGAAGTAGTAGCATCTGAAACCTGCAATTAATTAATTTTTCCATGCAACTAGTTCCCATAACACACAACCTACAATGTTGATCACAGGCTCAAAGTATTTGCAAGGGTTGTGGATGCAATCCTTAGTTGAACAACCCCCACCATAATTCAATCCAAGCTTCATAGCATTCAAATCAAGTTGGCAGTAGCATACATAGCATTAAGGAGAGCAATTGCATCAAACATATCTGCAAAGAGGCATCAACCATGTCCCATACATCATACAACAGTTCAACCTGCAACATAAATTTGACCACCAAGGATCAAACAAACATGCCAAATTTTGCATATGTTATTCTGATGGAGTGATCAAAAATGGGATAGCAGATTCACATATCATCAAAGGACCAACGGCCTCAAGTGTGGGACCCTTCTCAAATGCTAGAATCACTACAAAAACATGTGCCTAATATTTCCTCAACATGGATCAGGAAGTGTTCACAATCTCACGGAGGGGTACTCACAAGAATCACCACAACCCACAAGGGTTTGCCTACTTGCAATTTCAATTAGCACCAATTGCATACATATACATTTAGAATCATGAAGGAGCATTCCCATCAGCTGATGTCATAAGAAACTAGCATCAACCCAACAATTAATTAATATCCAGGCACTCATGTTCAACATCAACAAATAGGAAAGCAATTCATTACAACCAGTGAGATCATCAACAGTTGCAACCCTGTTGAGAACAAAGAAATACTACCCCATAATGAAAGCAATGAATAATCCTCATCTTGTTCTCATGGGCCAAGGTACAACTATCCTTTCACACTTTTTGGGAAAGACAAATTTATCAGAGAGTGAGAAGTACCAACCTGTAGGCAACATCTCAAAAGGACCATATAGACATATGCAATAAGTTTAGAATAAAACCACTCCCTCTTGAAAATCCCAGGATTTTTTTCAAGTCCACTGAGTCCTTCCAGCTGCATGCCTTATTCTTCTGAGAGCACATATATCCAATTTTTTGAGAACCACATCAGTCGGTGGCCGATGGAGACTGACTGTCAATACACGTAAGACATAGGGCAAGTCGGAGTACTTTTGAGCTGCAACAATGGCTCAGAAGGGGTCAATGTTGGGGCCCAAAAAGCTGTCTACAAGAATTTGAGTACATGTGTCAATCCTCCCATCAGCCCAATTAGTTGCGGGAATCTTGCAGGTGGATCCAAGCACATGAATTTTACCTTGATTATAAGTCTTCCACATCAGCAAAAAAAATCTGCAAGATATAGCATAACATACTTGTCATAACCTCTCAATGATGGTGGGGGGTGGACACTATCCTTAAGGGGCAGTCACACACCCCCACATGAAGGCCAAGATCCATAACATCTAGAGCGTCAATGCTTTACAACAGCAAAAAAAGGTCACCCCAGCCACCTGCAAACTATCTTAGCAAAAGAGCACAATAACCCCGGGTCCAAAATCCGTAGAGTTATGTCTCAATTGTGCTTCATAACATAACACATTGAGTGCTCCGCATGTCTTCAAGTTGTCCCCAAAGATTTTTTCACCACAAGACAATGATATCTTTCACGTATATTGTTAAAATTGATAAGGTCATCATAGAGCAAACAATTACACAAATCATTTAGCATTTCAGATCCATAACTATAATGTGCATGCTCCATGCACTCGGTGAAAGAAAAAATATTTATCAAAACTTCATTCTCGAACCTTACATATCCCGTAACTTCAACCCATGGGGAGACAAACTATGGTACTTAAAACATTACAGAAATGTTGCATTGACGCAAGATCCGAAGAAGTCCAAAAACCATTTCACGAATTTGTTGGTGTTTGAAGAGTCCTGTGTGAGCAGAGGTGAGCCATGTATGCCTCTGCATACTTAAAGGAGATCAATATGAACAGATCAGTGCTAGAGCCTCATGCCACTGTGTTGCATTATGGAGAACATAAGATAACAAAGTAAAAGCACTTCTTGAACGATTCTCCGATCTGATACACAATAATGGCCATAGTTATGCTATTTATGCACAAAAGGTCTAGCCATCGAAATGTGGTGTGGGCATCCAATGAAGCCGCAACCTCCTGTAACTTGTCGTGAGTCTCCAAGAACTTCAAACATACAAAATAGGGTTTCCAAAATTTCATGATGTAGTGGAGCACACTCAACCCCAGCCCCAAGAGACACGTGTAGATGTGCAGCACCATGACTCAAATCCATGGGAAGCATGAGCTTGATCTGTGAGTAGAAGGAAATGATATGGGATATAGGGCAAGGACCGAAGCTCAACTACATAGAAATGTTGGGTGAAGGGGGAGTAAAATATTAGGAGGACATTCAAAAATCAATGAGAGCCCGTGAGGGCTTGCCCCATCAAAAGCTGAACCAGAGAGCAAAGCATCAACCCTGCCATGGTAGCTAGATGAAAACAGGAGCTTGAGGCTCGACCTCGAGAAATGCCATCCATAGATGAAGTAAGGTGCATGGCTGCACCTCCAAGCTCGAGTGGAATCGATTGACTAGGGAACTCATGAATAGCTCACCCAGCCACAACTGCCATTCAGAACATGGAGTTTGTATATGCTGGCTCCCAAGCACAATACTTCAAGCATGCTGAGGAGCAAGAGGTTCAACCCACCATGGCTTGGGGCACCAGAAAATAGGGAGATCCAGAGGGTTCGACACCGCTTATGAGCAAAAAACTTTTGAGAAAAACATCGAGGGCTGTCATGCAGCAAAACATAGAAAGGGGTGTCTGTTCATGGCGAGGTCATATTGAGGAAGGCCTTGCAGTTCATAACACACAATCTGACAAAAAGGAGGAGCCCGTGAGGGCTCGACCCCATCATAAGCTTGCTCGTGGAATAGAGGCCAAGCTCCAACCCCAAACAATAGGATGGAACAAGGGGAGCTCGAAAAAGGACTACAACCCCGAACTGAAGTCCAGTTGGAAAGAGAGGGAAGGAAAACACCCTTGCCACCACTCGCCTAATAAGAGAGAGAATGTGCAAGATAGATGAATAATGCATCAGACTTAACGTTTTGGAGCTTGTCAAATAATTCTCTAACATGAAGAGACGGAACGCGTGCCTTGTATTCTTGCCCCCTTTGTCAGGAATTAACTCCCCGCCGACTTCTTGAAGAGAGGGAAGTAAAGGGAGCAGCGGTTAGCCCTATCCTCCACCCACCACGTTTTGCATTTTCGAATTTTAAAATGGCCAATTTATTACATGCATGTGGGAACCCATAGAAATGAGCGGAAGAAATGAAATCCGTGGAGGATGGAATTGTATAACAAACAAACAAGAGATCTACGCCCTTTTTTTTCTTGGAAATGAAGAGAGAGAAGAGACACAGGGTATTACCCTCCCTTTATCCAAGGCAATCACTAGTCAAAAGATGACAATGGTGGAAAGTGATGCTTGTGTGTGTGTGTGTGTGTGTGGTAGGGGTATGTAGATGTGAGAGGGTGAGAGAGAAGGGAGTTAAGGGGATGTTCTTGTGCAAAAAACAAAAAAAATGAACTAAATTACTCAAAACAAAATCAACAACTATGAGGTACCCTTGACCAACCGAAGGCCACATGGATCCACAACTCAATCCAAGCATGAGGTGCATCCATCAAGTGTAGGCACGGCAAGCTTGGAAAAACCAAATGGTTGAAGGTCGATCATCCCTGGAAATGGTGCCAAATTTTGTTGAAGTATGGGGAGCAACCAACCCAAACCACCTCACATGGAAGTGAGAGGCTCTTCCAAGAGGAGTTGCAAGAAGGGAAAGCAACGCACACACACCCATGTCCATGAACAATAGCACCATGGCCAACGTCAAAAGGATCAAGGAAGGGCAATGCTCACACACAAGCCAACCCCAAGTGCCAAACCCACACACATGGATCAACGCTTAGCACACAAGGAGAAATGTGGAAGCCAAATGAACCTTCTTTCCATTAGCATGGAGGCCAAGGCCATGGCCAAGGGACCTCCTTTTACAAAATGAGCTCCTCCTTATATAAGAGAGGAGGAGAATCCGTTGAATACAAGTGGCCAAAGGCTTCATTAACTAGAGATATTCTAAAAAAGGTAGGTAATTGGGAAAATCAAAAAGGGAATCTTCTTAGAGAGAGAGAGAGAGAGAGAGCTCTTGTACGTATCCAAAAGAGAGCTCTTATTTCTAAAATAAGGCAAGAACTCAAAGAGGAGCCTTTTACAAAAAGAAGGGTAAGGTTGAGTTTTTATGGGTTTTGTCACAGAAATAGGTAAGAGGGAGTTTCTATGAAGGAACTTGCACAATAATGAAAAAATTGAGCACTCCATAAGGTCTTCAAGCGTTCTTGCAATTATGGTTCCCCATCAGCTTCCTTTATCTCTTGACGCAATGATCTTTCTACAACTGTAAAGCTCATTTGATACACTATCCATGATAATGCATCAGCTACTATATTCTCTTTGCCTCTTCTATACAAGATTTCCATGTGAAAATCTTGCATGAGCCCAGACCAATGAGCCTGTCTGGCTCAAAGATCTGGCTGACTACAAAAGTACTTGCGTGTATGGTGATCTATGTATACCTTAAAGTGTGCATCATAAAGATAGTATCTCTAGACTTTAATTGCATGCACCTCCTATTCATGCACTGGCCAGTTGCGATGTGCACTACTCAATTTCTTGATTTCAAAAGCTATTGGAACTACCACTTTGAGTATAGAATCCTCTGAAACAACTTGTTTCAAAGTATCAAAATTGTCTTGCTGCTCTTGCTTCCATGCAAATGGAACTTTGCCTTGAAGCAAGTTCGTCCTAGGCACTACTATCGACGAATAAGTAGAGATGAATTTCCAATAAAAACTGAAAAGTCCTAGAAATGACTGTAACTACCCCTCATCCTAAGGAGTACACCAAGCTAAGATAACTGAGACCTTCTTGGGATCCATCTAAACCCCATCAACCAAGACCACATGCCCTAGATACTCTATCCTTGGATTCTTCTTTGGATTTACATACAATTGATTCTCTCTTAAAACATTCAATACTAATCTTAGATAATTCTCATGCTCATGCACAGTCCTACTATACACTAACAAATCATCAACAAAATCAACAACAACTTTCCAATGAACTGTCTCAAAATGTCATTCATTAATATCATAAATGTAGCTGGAGCATTATTCAAACCAAATGGCATGACCAAATACTCATAATGCCCCAAATGGGTCCCAAAAGTTGTCTTATGTACATCAAGATCTCATACTCTAATCCAATGGTAGCCACTTTTTAAATCTATTTTACTAAATACAATCGCTTCACCTAGAGCATCTAAAAGATCATCTATCTTGGGCATGGAATATTTGTGTCTGATAGTAATATTATTGAGTGCTTGGTAGTCGACGCACATCCTATAAGATCTATCTTTCTTCTTCACAAGAAGAATTAGTGCTACAAAGGGTGAATAGCTCAGTCTAATCAGCCCTTTCTGTAGGTACTCGTCCACAACCTTGCGGGCTTCGTTCTCCTCCTACAAACTCATTCGGAATGGTGGCTGAGCGATCGGACTCACTCCTAGTACCAATTCAATTCTATGCTCTATGTTCCTGCAAGGAGGCAAACCTAAAGGTAATTCTTTCAATAATAACTCTTGGAATTCTGCTCTTACTTTCTTTAAAAGTGCTAGAGCATTCCAACTCGAGTCTCCATGACTGCATGAATCCATAATAATACATGACAAATACACAAAATAAAGAAAATTTATATATACTTACAATCAATCTTGAGCAACTTGGCAGCATTTACCAATCATGTCTCTTGGAGATCTGGCTCTCCACGGATTAGTAGTCACCTTCCCTCATGCTCAAACTCATACACATGTGAAGCAAAGTCAATGACTGGTCTCTTCCTTGCATGTCACTTCTTACTGAGGACTACATCGAAATATGCTAGTCTCGCCATCTCAAAATCCAATATGTCCTCATAGGATTGGATCTGAATGGGCAATAAACAACTTGTCGATCCCATGTCTTAGTTCCCTTCCTATTAGCTAACTCTATTATGTAGGCATACTCTGATTGCAAAATCTCTAGATGTAACCTCTTGACTAGTCGGTAACTGATTACATTATGCATCGGCCCAGTGTCAAAGAGTACCTTGAGAGGCTGTCTTGCCATGACTCCCCTCATGTCAATGAGCTCTGTGTCAGGAAACAGGTATCCTTTCTGTGCCACTGGCGAAAGCACAACATCTGGCACAATAGGGACCTTCTTCATGACCGTCATGACCATTATGGGAGATGATATCAAGGATGGGTAATCTCCAAATTCCTCATCTTCATCACTCCCTGCTTGAGTGGGATTTATGACTATGGTGGTTGCTATCTTCTTTTTCTTAGGATACTCCTTGAACAGGTGCTGCCCTAGACACCCATAGCATAACCCCTCTTTCATTACCTTCTCTTTCTATTGAGGGGTAAGAATAGACTTATTATAAGCCCTCTCAGCCAAATCAAACACTTTCCTTTTACCTCGTGCAACTATCTTGATCATATGCACCTACTTAGCCTCTCTCGAAGGTTGTGCACTCATTGAGCCAGGAGTAGGTGTGTGGAAGGATCTACTTACCTTAGGCCATGAGGAACTCTGACCCTAAGAGCCTATGCCCCTATGGCCATCCTCATAGACTACAGCCATCTCCATGGCCTATGCCAAGGACTGGCATCTCTCCTTCCTCACCAAAGGTCTAATGGTTTCTCTCAGTTCCTTAGTACACCAAAGTAGTGGTTGTATTGCATCTTCCACAAAAACAACATCATGGCTAACCAAAATTCTTTTTGTTTTTGTATGATACAAATCATAGCCTTTGCTTTCAGAATTGTACCCAAAGATATTATGTTTCGTGGCTTTATCATCCAATTTCTTGCATTGTTGTTCAAGCACTAATGCATATGCCGGACAATCAAAGACATGAAAATGTGCAACACATGGCTTGCGACCATGCCAAGCCTCATATGGAGTGATTGACTGCATTGCTTTGGTGGGATACTTATTAAGTAGATATGCCCCATACATAACAGTGTAAAGCCAAAAACTATGAGGTAAAGTCTGACTTTTGACCATACACCTCACCATCTCTATAAGAGACTTGTTCTTTCTTTTAGCAACTCCATCTTTTTGAGGTGTATATGACACCGTACATTGATGTTTTATCCCATATTCAACCAAAACTGCATTAAAATTAGAAGACATGTATTCCCCCCCTTGATTAGAATGGAGGGTGCCCAGTTCACATAGTGACAAATTTTCAGCCAAAACCAGAAAGTATTTGAAGCACATAAACACTTCGGACTTTGCTTTCAATGGATACAGCCATGCATGCCTAGAGAAATCATCAATAAAAGTCACGAAGTAAAGGTAGTTCCCAAAAGAGGTGTCTCTATAGGACCAGAGAGATCACTATGAACAAGCTACAACTTATAAGTAGCACGAAGTGAGCCATCTTTTGGGAAGGAGGAACACTGGATTTTGCCCAAAATATAGCTTTGACAAACATGTTTACAAGGTCCCTCAAGTTTGTATAGAGAGCACACCATCTTAGCTTTGTATAGGGGTAGCAAACTAGCAAATTGGCCAAAGCATGCACGTCAAAGCTATGCATTTGAGATAGCCTGAGAATCTTGCACTACACATGCTGAATCATTGATAGATTATGCATAGTCTACAACTAATACTACCCATAAAATCAAATGCCAGAAGCAATAATGACATTTCCATTTGAGATATCATTTACTATTTACCTATGATCAACAAATTTGACAACCACACCAATCTTGGCTAATGCTAAAATTGACAACAAATTTTTCTTGATCCCTTGCACATACAAAGCATCTGACAATGTGAAAGAACTACTATCAACATTAGTCAAAATGATCTTATCCACTCCCATTATAGGATATGAGGAGTTGTTTGTGCATGTGAGAGTATTCCTTGTAGGAGCAAGCTTAAGTGAACTGAAGAAATTGCACTACAAGGTAATATGGTTGGTTGCCCCACTATATGTTACCATTAGTGTCCATTTGAAAGGCTAAATAGATATCAAAAGCTTTTGTATATGTTCTTTACTAAAACATATAGCAGTGTGGTTTGCCACAAATTGTAAGTTTGACCGCATTTGTAACAACCAAGAAATTTGTGTTCGTGCTCTATGTACTATGTTTTCAGCATATTTTGTAGGCTTCGTGCAGAGTATTATGTGTGACATGTTGACCTAGGTTTTCTATTTCGAAGGTATCATCATGGAGGTCTCAAGAAGGAGAGCCCATTGAGGTACATTGCTATCAAAATACATCATTGGTATCACAGTATTCGGATGCAAAATTTTGGTCCTTTTGTGCAAGTGAAGTGAGCACCCCCTGCCCACCCAAGGCTTTCCCCAAGGCTTATGACCAAGGCAACGACCAAGGCCATAGACCGTGGCATACCTTGTCATCCAAGTTACTGAAGTCACCATTGGTGCCATTGGCTATGCATGAGGGAGGACCTCAACGATCAAAGAAGACACGATCTCGGTACTTCCCGGGAGGTCACCCATCCTAGTACTCTTCCCCCCTAGAGCTCGCTTAATCAAAAATCTCTTGCCACTAAAGTACACTCTTGTGGTGTTTGAAGAAGGGGAAAGACTAAGCTTAACATTACATTGAACATGTTTTGGGCCCTCAAAGCTTCATTCTTTTCTTTCAAAGCCTATTTGTTGGCTAGTATTTGGGCTGTGAATTCAACTTTTTTAGTGCCATTTTTTTGCATATATTGAGCAAATACATACTATGTATGCTTTTATGGATACCGCTTATGTATGTCCATGTGGTCATTGATATAACGGCAACATTGTTTTCATAAAACCTTTTACGTTTGATAAAGAGGGTTGTGGTGAGGTTTTTTTAACTTGAAGACACCTAGATGTCAAGGTCTCTTCAGTGATGCAAGTGCAAGACTTACCCAGACTCGCCATAGGAGATGTATGCTATTTGTTCATAGGTGCTTGATAAGCCTAGTTGGCTTCTTTCGGGTAACTGATTATATGCACTGGAGGCACTTATTCATTATGTAAGTTAACATGTCAATACTTGAAGTTTTATGAGATTTTTACACTAGTCATATGCTGATTTTGTAGAGGATACTCAAGCAAAATTGCTCTAGATTTTTTGGTTTTGTCAACTATACAGTGGTTCATTTGCTCCTTGATACACTTATTGGTGCGAGCACATTTATTCTCACATAATCCTTTTGATTGGTCATTGTTCATTAATTCATTTTTCTAGGAAGATTGCTAAATTATCCCCCAAAATGTGACACTTTTTCATCCTTTTTCTAAGCCTTAGTGGTGTTTGGACACTTCTAGATCCATTATCATTCTATTCAGTTCTCTATCATCATGGCATGAGAGGTCTCAAGCACATCTGGTGGATCAAGGTCTAGTGGCAATGTTTTGAGGAGGAGTTATAACTTGCAGGGCAAAGAACGTTTTGAGATCCCAAAATTTGATGGCACAAACTTTGCTCTATGGAAGAATCAGAATAAAGATATGTTGATTCAAAGGAGGCAATGGAAGCCAGTAAATGGAATCTCAAAAAAGCCTGCTCACATGGATGAAGATGATTGGGATGAGTTAGATGAAATGGCCAAGTCTACCATCTGATTGCACTTGGCAGATAGTGTCTACTTTATAGTATTGGACCATGAAAGTACAAAGGAGCTTTGGAAGAATTTATGCAGTACATATGAAAAACAAAACAGCATCAAATAAAGTGTATCTGATGAGTGAGTTATATGACCTTCGCATGAAGGCAACAAATAGTGTTGCTACTCATCTAAATGAGTTTTATGCTATACTCCCCCATTTACATGCTCAAAAAATGAACATCATGGGATACATTTTACAGAGCTATTAGCAATAGTGCACATGGTCCTAAACTGATCTATGATGACATATGTGGAGCACTCTTGAATGCGGAGATTTGTAGAAAATCTATTTGTGGAACTCAGAGTGGATATGTGTATAATGTGCATGATTTTTACCAACAAAAGAATAAGCAACATGGTAGGAGCAAGAACAAGGAAAAGAATGGTCAATGGAATAAGAGTAGTGTGAGAAAGCTACTCTTAGAAAAGAAGACTTTTGAATGATGTGTGTGCAAGTCTCCTCCCATCCATTTATACCTTCTTGTATTCTAGAAATAGAAATGATCTGGAATGGTCTAGTGCCACCATGTGGCCACCATGCAACACTCATCCCCATTACTTTAGGCCATGAGGACTTCTGACCCTGGGAGCCTATGCCCATATGGCCATCCTCATAGACTAAAGCCATCTCCATGGCCTGTGCCAAGGACTAACATCTCTCCTTCCTCACCAAAGGTCTAATGGTTTCTCTCAGTCCCAAGATAAACTTGTGGAGCTAGAGAAACTCAGGGATACTCCTAAATTTTCTGATTCTTTTGACTGATGAAGAACCATGTGTCCAATGCTCTAGACCTCTCATCAAGCAGTATGAAATTGTTATAGAACAAGACTTTGAACTGATCCCAAGTCTTGGGTTCTTTCTTATCTTGTTTTATCTTCTGCCACCACCTATGGGCAACATCCATAGTTATATGTGGCTTGTTGAATCGTATGCCTATCCTCCACAATATGGGATAAGCGGAAGCATTGCTCCCACTTGTTGAGCCACTACTCAACAGCATCAGTAGTCCTAACACTAGTCGAGCCATGGTTTCCTGGTGGCTTAAAATCCTTAAGCTTCCATCTAGCCTCTCTAACTAAAATGCTATCTCTAGGGACTTCTAGAGTTTGATGCTCATCTAGATCATCTACCTCCATCCTTGGAAGGTCAGGCTCATGCACATCTTCCTTTTTCTTGGAACCACGCATGTATTCCAAGATATCATGCAGTGTGCTCTCTAGATTGGTAATCATATTACTCATGGTCTGCTTCCATGAGTGCGTCTCTCCTAGTAGGTGATAATGGTCCTAGTTCCATGCTAGGATATGGGTTTTGGTCACTTTATAAATTTTTGGTTTATATGTTTTTTTTGTTTTGCAAATATTATGCTCTATGTATGCCTAAAGCAAATAAGTGGTAGCGAAAAAGAAACAATTCACAAGCCTTTGCTTAATGGAAAATGGTAAAAGAAGAAACTTTTAGTATGTTTTATATTCTTTAATGCATATGCATACTAAATTCTAAAAATTTTGGCAGCATAACGACGTAAACTTGAAAATCAAAAAATTATACTAAGCACCCAACATGCAATTTTTGCAATAATGGTGCCGACAGGCACAATCTAACTACAAATTAACCGAAGGGGATTACACACCCTGACAAATTTCTTTTTATTTCCTCATTATACTTGCAATAAAATACTTACCTATTCTTGCAAACCACAATTCATGCATTGTACAATACTAAACTTCATAACTATGCATATACTATCGATGCTATGCACATATGCAATATGAATAAAAAAAATAGGAATGCATAATAATTAACCAAGAAGCTTATCTAAAGGTCCAAGAGTTTATGTAGGTGGGTGCAAGTGCTGAAGATGGTCCACACTCCTTCCTTTCAGCTCTCTAAACTCTTCTTCACATAATAGTGCACGAGCATCTCCCTTTATCCCATATAGACTGCTAACAAGTGTTGAGGCCAAGGATAAATAGAGTGTGCTCTCGTTGAGCTCTTCAACTCTGGGGAGAGAATCTAAAGAGAGCCTTCTCTCTTTCTCCTCTGTGCATCCTTCGAGCGTGCATCCAGTCATTCTAGAATGTGGGGAAACATCCTGGGCAGCTCCTCACGGGCAGCTAATTGCATGTATGCATGGAAGGCTTACTCATCCCCATTACTACTGAATACCTTAGGATATCCCCCGAGCTTGGGACCTTGGCTATGGATGGCCCTTGTCCCACACACACATGGAATGATCCCTATGGACCAATATGATCACTATGGACCAATGTCTGACAAGTGGAAGTAAATCAAAGAAGAGGGATATGGAATGCATTATTGTCATAAGAAGGGACACATGACGAAGATTCTTGCACATTAAATAATGCTAAAGTTAAAGAGACTCTTTAGTTTTGCCTTTAGATCTTATTCATATAGATATGTGTGGTCCAATGCCCTTAAGTTCATTAGGTGGTTCTCTTTACTTTGTCACTTTCATAGATGATGATACTAGAAAATTCTAGGTATATCCTATCAAAACAAAGGATGATGTATTCCCTACCTTCAGAAAATGGCTTGATTTAAGCAAGAATGAAAAGGGAACTAAGCTCAAAGCTTTACGTTTAGATAATGGGGGTGAGTATACCTCTCATGAATTCAATATTTTCTATCAATCTACAGGAATTCCTAGAGAGTTTATTGCTCCTTATACCCTAGTATAGAATGGTGTGGCTGAAAGGATGAATAGAACTAACCAGGATAGAGTAGTTTCTATGTTGCATCATGCAAAATGTTCACGAGACTTTTGGACAGTAGAAGTATTGATTGTAGTTCATGTGATTAACCTTTCACCTAGTATTGCCAAAGGTTTGAAAGTGGAGAAGAGTTATGGACAAGGAAGCCACCATATTGTGATCATCTTTGAGTTTTTGGGTGTGAAGCATATGCTCATATACCCAAGAATATTAGCCAAAAGTTGGACCATAAGTCAAAAAATGCATTTTTCTTGGATGTGGTCAAGAAGGATAATTTGGATATCGCTTATGGGATCCTAAAGCATGCTCAGTGATGAGAAGTAGTGATGTCATTTTCAATGAGTCTAAGATGCATAAACAACCCATTAAGGAGGTTGAAGTGACAAGAGTGGTGATTGAGGATACCAGTCCACCAATTAACATGCATAAAAATGTTGCACATAGGGATGTTAAAGAGCATGTCTGATCAAATCAATCTACAAACATTCCTATTCAGCAACCATTGAGATGCTCTGCATGTGTCTCATATCTACCTGATAGATATGTTCCAAGTTTGGATTTTGTTATGTTGATATATGTTGGTGATCCTTTTTGCTACGAAGAGGCCATGCAGACAAAGGATCCTGTCGTGGGAGCATTCCATGAAGAGTGAGTTGGATTCTATTCACAAGAATCGTACTTGGGATTTAGTACCTTTGCCAAAGGGCAAGAAAGCTTTATCATGTAAATGGGTATATAAGTTGAAATTCACATCACATAGTGCTTCTCCAAAGTATTAAGAATGACTTCTTGCAAAGGGTTTTAAGCAACAACATGGTGTTGATTCTGAGGAAATCTTCTCTCTAGTGGTCAAGATTTCTACCCTTGGAATGTTGCTTGGATTTGTTCCAATGGAGGAATTAGAGCTAGTCAAAATGGATGTGAAAACTACTTTGTTATATGGAGATCTTATAGATGAGATCTATATGGAACAACCAGAGGATTATGTAGTTCCTGGCAAAGAAATTCTAGTTTGTAAGCTCAAGAAGTGTTTATATGGACTTAAACATTCCCCTAGACAATGGTCTCAAAAGTTTGATGCTTTTATGAAGTCTCAAGGCTATTCTCGAAGCAATCAGGATCATTGTCTCTACACAAAGAGATGCTCATTGACACTTAATATGCTTGATACTTTATGTCAATGATATGTTAATTGCTAGGAATTTCTCTTATGACTTGTCAATTCTAAAAAAGAAGTTGAGTCAGACATTTGATATGAAGGATTTGGGTGATGCCAAAGATATGGTGTTTATTTCAAGGAAATCTTCTCTCTAGTGGTCAAGATGACTACCCTGCTCATGTTGCTCAGATTCATTGCAATGGAGGACTTAGAGCTAGTCCAAATGGATGTGAAAACTGCTTTTTTGCATGGAGATCTTACAGATGAGATCTATATGGAACAACCAGAGGGTTATATAGTTCTTGGCAAGGAAATTCTAGTTTGTAAGCTCAAGAAGAGCTTTTATGGACTTAAACAGTCCCCTAGACAATGGTGAGTGATACATTTGATATGAAGGATTTAGGGGATGCCAAACATATTCTTGGCATGCACATTACTCATGATAGGAGTACAAGATGCATATACTTGTCTCAAAGTGAGTACATATCCGAAGCTGGGTTGCATTTATTTGACAAAATAAAAAAAAAATACAAAAGCTTTTATTCATGTTTGAATCGCCACCTCCATTCCTACTCTCTCAATAGTATAGGGAGTGTGTAGGGACTATTGTGGTTTTCTGATTCTTTGACTCTTACTCTCACAATAGTCACTTAGATTCCAATGAGAATACTTAGTCTAGGTCACAAGGTGTATAGAAACTATTGTGATTGTTTGATATCATCACATGTTGAGCTTGATATCTCAACAACTCTTTGTATACATATCCAACTCAAGAGATTTAAAGTGCATTCTATAGCTTCTACATGTGCCTTAATTTTCCTAAGAGGGCATCTTGAATTCAATTTTTTGTGTAGAGAAATTGGTGTATCTCTGTAACCCTAATTTCTACATATCCCACATCTATATAGTGTATTTTGTACAAAGTTGTTCACTGATCTAAACAGATCCATTTGTGGCAGTTCTTTAGCTTGTTCAAACTCTTATAAACCATAAAAAGTGTGTTGAAAAGCTGAAGTGATTTGGATCAGTGTAAGGTAGGTGAATCAGATTTTTTTCTGCAAGATAGCAGAAAAGATGTATGAAGGGACGTAGGTATTGGGTTCATTTCACTTCTTGTGTGCAAATTTAAGGGGCTAAATTGCATCATTTGGTATCATAGTTGGAAACATCCTTTGAAGAATCTAGGATAGGACATAAAAGCTTGGACATCAAGGCTAAGAGGTACATTTTAGTGTAACCCTAATTTCCCATTCATTATGGCAGATCTAGGTCAAAAAGTGGAGTTGCTTGACAAACACAACTACCAGCCATGGAGGTTCAGAGTCATGAACTACCTCATGAGGAAAGGTTTATGGCCTATTGTGTGTGGAGATGAAGATAAGCTCGATGTGGATCCCAAAGATCCAAAGATCACCAATCAAAAATTGAAGATGTTGAAGGATTGGGAGGAAAGGAATAGGAGAGCTATCTTCTACATATCACAGGTAATCTCTAACACTATGATTGGTCATATATCAGAGTTTGATCATTCTAGAGATGTTTGGGAGGCCTTAGAGAAGATATATGTCACTTTCACAAGAAGTAGAAAGATGCAGCTTAAGAATGAACTCCATTCTTTGAAGAAATGTAGTGGTCAATCTATTGTTGATTACACCTTTAGTGTGAAGGAGTTGAGGGAGCAATTGGCATCCATTGGCTGCAAAGTAGATGAGGAAGACCTTGTGAATATTACTCTCAATGGGCTGAGAGGGGAAGACAAGTGGAAACCCCTCATTACTACCATCTTGTATAGAGATCCTCTACCAACTCTTGAAGAGTTGATCCCACACCTACTCGTAGAAGAGGTTGCCATAGGAGACACATCCAAGAAGGATGGTCACTCACAGATCCTATATGCTAGCAAAGGCAAAGGCAAGAGTGATGTTAAAAGTGCGTTTTCCGTCACAGACACTTTTAAGTTCTTTTCGGGTTCTTGGAGATGGTAGGGGTCTGATAAATCAGAGGCCCTATATCTTATTTTCCCATTTAACTCATCAAGTAAGCAGTACGTTATTACCTAGTACCAAATTCTCTATACAGGTTTACTGTTCATACGTTGTTTAAGTTTTTTCACAGTAGGTAACGCAGGAATTAATAATTATTGTCACACAAACTTGTTATCGATAACATAACATTACTGTGTTAATCACAAATGAATGTAACTTAACAAAGTAAGAGTTACAGTACTCAGAATTTAAGAATGTTGCACTACGGCATCTCCACAGGCCGCAAATCGCCCAGACAGACAGTCTGGCGATCCCGTCTCCTCGCTACCCGAGAACCACCAAAATGCCTTTTCATTAATTGATAAAAAGGGTACAACACTTCGCTACGACCTTTCAGTACGTGCGGTATAAGAAAATATAAATTACATAATGCCAATCCGGCGCCTTACACTGGCGCGCACAGTGGACTTGAACCCGCAACGCAAACAAAATCAAGGCTCATCTACGATGCCTTGGATATACATGGTTCTAGCTAATTTGAAGGTTCTAGAAATCTTTTGTTTTAGCGAATCCAACATCAGTTTGAGTGTCTCCGGCTCTACCAGCTGTGCATCAGTTCGAACTGAATTGGCCGCAATAACTTGACTCATCAAAACTTCAGTCTGAGTCTGCAAAAATGCCTCTTGCAAATAAAAATCATTGGCAAGGGCTGCATCCCGGCTCAATCGCATATCATTCATTTGATTATCAATCCTTGATAGTCGGTCTGCTTGAACTCCCAGCTGTTTTTCTCTTCTCTCCAGCTCCTGAGCTTGATATTGAATTGCCTAGTAATATGCATCTCTTTCCTTCTTAATCCCTACTATCTCCTTCTAAAGTTGAATAGTCAGACTTGTATTGGCTTTAAGATCAGAGTTTGCCTTAAACAAATCGGCAGTGGCGGTCTGGAGTTCTGCAGTAGTTTGCTTAGCTAAATTAGCCATCTCCTGTCCTCTCTGCACGACTTCATCAAGCTGGATTCGCGTTTCTTCCAACAAATTTCCCATTGGCACTCTAGTGTCTTCTTTATCCTATACTAGCTGTTTTAACTGATTGATCTCTTCATCACGAGCATTTAACAAAACATCTTTGGCGGTTAATTCGGCCAATGCTGCATCGCGCTGAGCAATTACTGTATCGTGTTCTGCAAGTCTAGCTTGAAGCTGCTGAAGTTGCATCTGCAAAGTATGGTTTTCTGCTTTAACAACATGTGCTCCCTCCTGTAGTGGGGCAATATCAGCTTCGAGAACATCAACCTTGTGTTGCAACTCCTGTCTGATATTGTCAGTGGCCATCTTCAGTTGCAATGGTAACTGCTGCGAGAATTGGATCAACAGGCGACCCATAGACTCTAGTTCATGAAACATGGGGGTTGGAACCGGAAGGGTAGGAAGGGATTGGGATGTAGAAGCAGAGAACAGATGAGGGGAAGATGGTGGAGAATAGGCGGGAGAAGATGGAGAACTAGGGACTCCGGGAACAATAGGCTGGACTGGAGTAATTGGCGCAACAGTATTCATGGTGGAAGGAAGTGGGGTAAGAAGATTAGGCACCAACACGATTCCGGTGGGCTGCTGTGTTGTCGCTTCAGTTCTGTCAATGACAGCATCAACCAAAGCAATCACTTCATTGACAAACTCAGTAACAATGGCCTGCACATCATCTTGGGTTTGCAGTTGAGAAGCCTCCCTAGAAGAAAATTCTTTAGATTCGGTGGTGGACGCACTTTGTTCCTGCTGCTGATTCTGAGAAGAAGGACCAGAAGACTCCATGTGAATTGAAGTGGCGGTGTCGTGGAAGACCTCTTCTTCATGACCGGCGTTGGATCCTTGCACCTGGCTCACAGACGGACTTATACGGGTGCGTTTCCGGTGAAGAAGTTGGAAAAGATCTGCATCATCATCATCTTCCTCATCTTTGAGCATCCGAGTAGATTCTTCACGCACTAAGAATGGAGCGTTTGGCGAAGGTTGCACGGCTTGAATGGCTGGAAAGAGGAACGTGAGGATATGGGGAAGACGTGATCGTGGAAGATCACCCTTATTAACGTGTTTAATAACCGTAACACATTCACGGTGAATGCGCCGGAAATAAAAAGATGCAAAATTGACAAACTCACGAGAAGCCATGTCAATCATCGAGTAAAAGGGACGCGAAATCCCGTAGGTACGTTTTTGCAAATTCAAGATAGCAACTAAAAATTGCAATGCGGTACGTTCCGGATCAGGGCGACACAGAATGGCGTACTCATTAGATGAGTGACGTGGGAATAACGTGGTCAAGGTAGCGACAGGAAGGAGAGGACCATTTTCCAATCCATCCCGAGGAAGTCGGAACGCTTCAGCAAACGAGGCCAGAGTGATCACTACGCGTGTCGGTAAGCAAAGGATAGGCCAACTCTGCTCCATAGCAGGTGTGGCAGCGATAGCGGCAATAATCTGTGCATAAAATGGGTGACACTCCACTGAATGCCACGGCAATTCAGCGAAGTTCAGGAGGCCACGAATACGCAAATACTCACTCACTTCAGGGGTGAGTCCTTCATGGAAGGTAGCAACATTGGCTAATGCTTCCATGACGCGCACGCAAAAGCACAAGAACACAGAGAACACAGAAACACACAGATACAATAGCGATCAACAGTGAAAGGAATAAGATTAAGTAGACACACGGCAGCGTGAGGCGATCGAAAACCCGAATCATCGTGCGGTATTGAAATGATAACCTCCATAATTACGGCGTGCATGCATGAGCAGAACCAGTAACACAGGGCGGCGATTAATCATATTTAGATATCAAAACGAGAAGAGTTACAGTCTATATTCAACTGAAACATGGAAATAAAAAGAAAATAAGCGACAAGCGAAAAAACGAGGAACACGGCAGCGATGATCAGGCGGTTGGTGATAGGGACGTAGCTTTGAACCATTAATTACTTTGGGAAGGAGAACTCCGGTCAAGGTAGTCAACCCAAAAGTAGCTGGTCCCACTTGCTCACTAATCGGGTAAGGACCGAACCACCGTAATTTAAATTTCCCAGCAGAACGATTTGCTTTAGCATTATAAAATAGCACAAGTTGGCCCACCATAAAAACTGGAGTCTTGAGGAAACGATCATGGGTACGGGCTTGCCGCAACTGAACTTCTTGAAGAACCTGCAAACTTTCCCAACGATGTTCATCCAAGGCTCTGAGTGCTTCCCAGCGAAATGGCAAAGAGTCTTCGGGCAACAATTTCTGAGTGAGGGCCACGCGTAGGCTTGGCACTACAATCTCCATCGGCACGATTGCTTCCAACCCATAAGCAAGCTTGAAGGGAGTCATTCCGGTTGCCACTTTGTATGTAGTCCGGTATGCCCATAAAACTGCGGGAAGTAACTGGTCCCAACGTTCTGGAGATTCCACGATCAATTTGCAAAGCATAGTCAACAGAGTCTTATTGGTGCTTTCAGCCAATCCATTGGCACGGGGATAGTATGGTGAACTGAATTTATGCAGAATTTGAAAAGTGTGCATTAGTACTCGCATTAAATTGTTGGCAAAATGTGTTCCTTGATCTGTCACAAGCTCTAGAGGTAACCCATAACGCGGGAATACGTCCTTCATTAGGCATTTTACCACCGAAATAGTTGTGGCTGACCGTAAAGCCCAAGCTTCTGCCCACCTGGTGGCATAATCCGTACAAGTCAGTATATATCGATTGTTGCTAAGGGTGGCTGGTGGTGTTATGGGTCCAATAAAATTGAGCCCCCATTTCTAAAAGGGTTCCAAAGGTAATACAGGTTGCAAAGGAAAGAGGTGCTGATGTAATGGCTGTCCAGACCGTTGACAAGTGTCACACCGCTGCACAAACTGAGTCACGTCTTTGTACATGGTAGGCCACCAAAGCCCACTTTGCAGAATTTTACGGTGAGTAAGATCTGCCGCGAAATGTCCACCCGAGGGTATCGAATGAGACATAGCAATAACCGAGTCTACTTCATGTGATGGGATACAGCGAAGTAAGATACCAGTATGATGCATGTAGTATAGCTGACCTATAATCAACCGGAATCTACGACTGTAAACTGCAATTTTTCGCCGCAAAACAGAGGGAGTATGAGGAGGCACACATCCGTCAGTTAGAAAAGTGAGTAACGTATCATAGTAGGTAGGCGACACAAGAGGCTCTGTAGATTCTTCAACAGTTGGCTCAGTAACGTAAATTGCTGGTGTAGTGTCATCAACCCCCATCGGAGCTTCACCGGAATCCAACCGAGATAGAAAATCTGCCAAGGCATGTGCTGTGTCGGGTCGATGAACAACTTCATAGTCGAATTCCTGTAATAGTAGAACCCATTGAGCCAAGTGACCACCTAAATGTTGTTGTCGGACCAAATACACAAGTGCGGCATGATGCACGTGAAAGGTGAATTTTTGGCCCAACAAATAATGCCGGAATTTCCTCACAGAGTACACCAACCCGAGACATTCTCTTTCGGTCACTGAATAGTTTCTTTCAGTAGGGGCTAATCAGCCACTTGCATAATAGACAGGCCAAAACCGCTTGTCAGTTTGTTGCATTAAAACACTGCCAATGGCTATGTCTGATGCATCTACAAAGACATGGAACGGACGTTCCCAATCAGGGGGTTGCAAAATTGGAGCCTGCGTCAATAATCCCTTTAAACGATTAAATGCAGTCTGACATTCGAGAGTCCAATCATACTGTCGTGGAGGACTAGTCATAAGCCGATTAAGTGGTTTTGCTAAATGAGCTAACCACCGTAAATGTCTGCCATGCCACCGGATTTGACCCAGGAAGCGCATAACTTCTTTCGGTGTTGTAGGGACTGGTGCCTGCAACATAGCTACAACCTTATCCGGATCAACTTGTATGCCTTGCTCAGAGATAATATGGCCGAGGAGTTTGCCACAGGAGACCACAAACACAGATTTTGTCGGATTCAAGCATAACCGATATTCGTGGCATTTTTGAAAGCAGCACTGTAAATGATACAGGTGCACCGCAATTTTCCCAAATAAGGAAAATTCATCCAGATATACTTGCATAAAAGTAGTCAGGTAAGGTGAAAAGATTTCTTGCATACAACATTGAAATGTGCTTGGAGCATTCCGTAACCCAAACCACATTACCGTACAAGCATAAACACCCTAGTTTGTGATGAAAGTTGTTTTCGAAATGTCCTGTTCCGCCATTCGCACCTGGTTATAACCACTGTAGCCGTCCAAAAAGGAATACATCTCATGCCCGGCCACTCTGTCTAGCATTGTGTCGAGAAAGGGGAGAGGGAATGGATCAGGTACCGTGGCCGCATTCAGTTTCCGATAATCCACACAGATACGCAGCTGTTTATTTTTCTTCGGAACAGTCACAATCGGAGATATCCATTCAGCGTGCTCGATTGGTACAATGAATCCCACCTTCAATAATCGATCGAGTTCTGCTTTGACCTGTGCTGCATAATTAGGGTTCATTCGGTAACTGGATTGTTTAATTGGCTTTGCCTCTGGTTTGAGCACTACCCGATGTTGATAGATCCGCGGATCAAGACCTTTCATATTGCGATAGTCCCAAGCAAAAACATCGGAAAACTCCCGCAGGAGTGGGATCAAATCTTCTTGAAATGCCTCAGACAATCCTGCCTTAATCTTAACAGATCGCGGGTTGGCCTCATCACCCAAATTATATTTACTAACTGATCTTCCGGGACATAAAATTGTCGAGGTTTCACCAGATCGTCAGCTCATTGTAAAAGCTGATGTAGGGTGGCTCCATCCATAGCAACACTATCATCTGCATCTGCCTCTCCGGTCACGGGAACAACCGTACACGCTACCGGACTCCACTTGTCCGCTACTGATTGAAGATCTACAGTACCTAAGGAGATCAGATCTTTATTGTTCTTCAAGAACGCCTCTTCCTCGTCGTCAAATAAGCCATCCAACATGTGGACCGGCTCCGCTACATATGGTCTAGCATGAAGCTCGTAGGGCTGGATGGCATCCAGTTTAACAACATATTTACGGTGATTATCTTTGAAAGTCAATTCCTGCGCTGACCAATCCTGTACAACTTTGGCTTGTTTCAATCATGGTCGATCGAAAAGTAGATTGTAGTCGAGGCTAGATTCTGGTAGTTCGAGAATTACAAAAGTCATTTTGAACGTGGTACCCTGCAAAGTAATCGGGATATTCTGTACTAATCCCACCGGATGGACTCGGGACTGGTCTGCCATTCTTACAAAAAATTGGACAGGCTCGATTTGGGTCCACCCCAATTTCTTGCAGAGAGCGGCAGTTGCTATATTCACACCCGAACCGCCATCAATTAGCACTTGAGTAATCTTTTGATTTTTATGCCCGATAGTGATTAATGGGACTGAACGATCCACTGTAGAATTAGTTTCCGGTTGTATTGTTGCAGTCGCCGGAGTACCGGGAGATCCAGGACTGACCTGTTGTTGAAATTGCTGCCTAACTCCTGGAACCAATGCGAGCAACTATCCCAAAGGGAGTGTAATTGAATCCTTAGATAGAATCTCCCATACCTGATCTATTTGAATCGTACTCCTCACCGCTTCTGATGATGAATCTGTTGTTACTGGGTTAGGATTTTGTTCATTCGCTCTCGCCTTTGGCAGGGGAACCTGTGTTACCGAAATTGGATCAAGAAACACACTTTAGCTTCCCATTGGCTAGCTTTGGTATACATTCGCTGCTGCTCACGAATACCAGGTTCGAACACCTCAGCTGCTGGTTGCAACTGCTTACCCGATCTTGTTTGGACCACTGCTGCTTATGATTCCATTGGTGAGATATAGACCATATTGATCATCGGGTTTTGACGCTCCTTCTTCCTTTTGTCGTATTCTGCTGCATCCTTACAAAATCTCCGGATGTGGCCAATCTCACCGCAAAAGTGACATCGAGATGGTGGCAGGGAAGTACCGTCCACTGATGTACCCGCCTGCCATCGATTTGAATTAAAATTGGTATTCCACTGTCCTCGATAATTTTTGTATCCTTGCGAGTGATTGTTTCGCATCTGTGGTGGCACGTAATGGATGGTTGGCTGACCTGTTCTTGTATAATAGCGTTTACAGCTTCACGTCCCTACACTTTAGCATTATATGCACACTTTTCCATTGAGTGTCCGGTTGTATTGCAGATGGCACAATACATCTGGTTAAGGGCACATGTAGCACTGGTGTGCCCTAGATTTTTGCACTTGGTGCAATACATCTGTTTAGCCGGATCATCTATAACGTTCTTACTGGCTTTCAGCCACTCCAAATCTTTGGTGAATCCTCCAACTTTATGCTCTAGTTGCAGGGCCATAGCAATAACAGCATCCAGTGTCATAGCCCCCACACAGCGGATGATCATGATTTGTCTTAGCTGTGGGGTCAAACCGTTAATGAACCACTAGGTTATAACATCATCCGGTAAATTAGTATGTGCCGGAGGCAATTGTCTTAAATGAATTCTAAACAATGTGGCATATTCCTGAACACTCTGGTGCGGCTTCTCTCGATTATTCTGCAAATAGTCGAAGATTTCGGCGGGATTCTTCTTCAATCGGAACCTCTGTAAAAACGCATCCCTTACCGCATCATAGTTAACGAAATGGTTGATATCATACTCTGTTAACCACCTCGTTGCTTCATTGACTAATGTTGCCTGAAATACGATGGCCTTGTACGCCAAATCGAGTGGATGGTTCAGCACTGCATAGCTTATCTCAAAGGTGCGCACATGTGCATCAGGATCGTCACCTGGAAATCCACCAAACTTTGTGTAAGTCACCCCGGTTGGAACCGGTGGAAGTGGAGGTGGTTGTTGTTGTTGTTGTTGTTGCTGCTGTTGTTGTTGTTGTTGTTGCTGTTGTTGACCACTCATTGTGCTATTAGTCGTACTGTTGCTTTCTCCTCAGTTTTGAGGGGGTGTCTCTTGTCCTTCGGAATCTGTATTATCAGATTGCTCACCTTCTGGCTCAAAAATAGCGTTCAATCTTTTACGTATCTCCAAATCAAATAGCCTATCCTCCGCTTTGGTATCAAACGTAGGCAAGCTTACCCCGAACAGTGGTGTACATAATAAGGATCCACCAGGGAGTATCGCACTGTCACCAAAAAACTGTAAATTCCCACCAATTGGTACCAAACTTTCACCGGAACTTGTCGAACTTTCACTGAAACAGGGTATACTTCCTTCGGCAACGATCTCTCTGGGTAACACAACTTTATCCTCGGAAAGGTTCAAATTCTGACCAAATGGTATCCCATCAATTGCGCACTGCATCCCTGTACACTCAAAAGTTACTGCACCTTCTTCAGAACCTACCGAAATTACACCGGAATCTCATCATTTATCACCGAATTGGTACCGGAATCTCGACTAACTGGCTCCGATTCTTCGGCAACTGGGTTTAAATGGCCTGCACTTCTACCACCTGGGGGTGTCCCTAATAAATTTGGTACTATCTAAGGATGCTGATCTCTCCTATACTTCGGATAAGAATCACCGGACCGAGTGACCGGCATATATCACCTCTGCACCACTTGCCTTACGTACTACTCCACCTTACTTATTATTCTCAATCCATTGCCATCTTCGCACAAACGGCGCCAGTGTTAAAAGTGTGTTTTCCATCACAGACACTTTTAAGTTCTTTTCGGGTTCTTGGGGATGGTAGGGGTCTGATAAATTAGAGGCCATGTATCTTATTTTCCCATTTAACTCATCAAGTAAGCAGTACGTTATTACCTAGTACCGAATTCTCTATATAGGTTTACTGTTCATACGTTGTTTAAGTTTTTTCACAGTAGGTAACGCAGGAATTAATAATTATCGTCGCACAGACTTGTTATTGATAACATAACATTACTGTGTTAATCACAAATGAATGTAACTTAACAAAGTAAGAGTTACAGTACTCAGAATTTAAGAATGCTGCACTACGGCGTCTCCACAGGCCACAAATCGCCCAGACAGACAGTCTGGCGATCCCGTCTCCTCGCTATCGGAGAACCACCAAAATGCCTTTTCATTAATTGATAAAAAGGGTACAACACTTCGCTACGACCTTTCGGTACGTGCGATATAAGAAAATATAAATTACATAATGCCGATCCGGCGCCTTACAGTGACAAGAAGGGGAAAGGAGGAAAAAGCAAGTGGAAGTAGTATATTTATGACTTACAATGTATCTTTGTCGGTCCTTAGCTTCGTATTGACCTGTGTTGGCTGCTAAAGTTTCTTGTGTAAGATCATTCCAAGATTTTTTGAATACGGAAATCTCATGTTTACTTTGTTTTATATAATTATCTTTTTGGTTATGATAATCTCTATGCCTACAAAGTATTTGAGGTCTCCCATATGACTTGTGCTTAACGATTGGATTGCTCTTCAATACAAAGATATTCCCATCAACGCTTTTGCTAGTAATAATATGTGCATAAAATGGTAACAAAGTAACAATGTTACTATTATGATTCGTATGAAATGAAAGTGTTGGCATCGTAAATCATGTATCGAAGCTTGATAATGTGAAAAGATTCAAGTTTCATGCTTCAAGTGCTTGAAGTAAGTGATTGCATCATAAATCATATATCCAAGCTTGATAATGTGAAAAGATCCAAGTTTCATACTTCAAGTGCTTGCTTTGATCTAGTGAAGCTTCTTCAACTATGACGCGTAATTCGATTATTTGCCATGTTCAACCCATTGGTTGCTCTATAACCTTTTCATGCAAGTGACAATTAAGTAATGCATTTGTTTTTTAATATATTCCAACCTTCCAAAACGGTAAGAAAACAATGTTTTCATCATGTAATCTTTGTTGAATGGCTGGACATCTCTTCGTAATTTATTTCATAAATTATTTCTCAAACACTGTTGATCCTATATGTAAAATATGAGTTCATTTGATTTTTTCAATAATACATAACCATCTATAAAAAATGATGATCTTATATGAAGCAATGGTACGAGCTCCCATGTTTCAATATCATGAAGATAACATATTTTTTCTTTTAGTGTAGTATCCATTTTTTTATGCAATGTTCCTCTTGAAAGATTAATGTTCATCTATGCTTAATTACCTTATTCATATAGGCAAGATAATTTCCAAATAATAAAGCATGTGAAATCTTTATACCAGATACTTGACTTCAAATAGTATTTTTGTAGATGTTAGTGGATATTGGTTTCTTGGTTCTTTGAATAGAGATGAGTTGTAGACACTTTGCCAATCCATATGCAAGGTCCTATGATATTCTTGTATTTAATTTTTGTTTAAAGGTTTCTTCCTCTTCATTCTAAATATGGGACTATCTTTATTTTTTTTTTGGAAAAATGATTCCTTTTCATTTTATTCTAGTTTTTAGTGTCATGAATGAGATAAAAAAAAGAGATAGATCTCTTGGAAGCACACTCTATATGCTAGAAATGAGCGCAAAAAGATGGAAGTAGGATCAAGATTTTGTTGCTTCTTATTCTACAAATAAGATTGTATAACGATGACCCGATGTACCATAGCATACACAGGAGAACCTGTAATAGGAACTAATGAGGAAGTTTTCAAGATAAGTGTGACATCACTCTCATTACATAAATTTGTCGTTGAAGCCCAATGAAAGGCATATTCCTATATCCACGACATATGTAAGAGATATAGAAAATAAAGGAATAAAAAATATAATGTGTACTGTTTTATGTTTAACTTGATATCTCAACAATCTCCCTCAAGATAAGCTCCATCTCTCACAATCCCTAGAACATGTGAAATTTCTTTAGCTTCTCTGCTCCACGTGCTTTGGGGAAAGTATCAATGACTTATTCGAGTATCTTCTCATAAACAAAATCTATATCACTTGCCAATATCTTCTCCTAGATGAAATGATGTTGTACCTTTATATGTTCTTTCTTGAGATGGAACATATGAAACTATGCTTGTTGTCTTATGCCAAGGTTATCATAGTGAATGAAAATCTACTTTTGGATGACTATCCCTACATATTGGTCTAATACTCACTTTAGGAGGGAGGGTGGGTGGGAGGGAGGGAGCGAGAGGATGAGAAGGTAGGAAGGTAGATAGGCAGGCAGGCAGGTAGGTATGCACTCAGACAGGGAGGTTGATAGGTGGTTAGATAAGTAGGCGTGCAAGGATGTAGCTAAGTAGGTAGGTAGATAGGTGGCTAGATAAGTAGGTAGGTAGATACGACTTGGTAGATATATAGATAGATAGATAAACAGACAATACACACAGGTAGGTAGGTAGGTAGCTATATAACTAGGTAGATGGATGGATAGAGATGGATGAAGAGTTGGATGGATAGAGAGATGGATGAAGAACTAGATGGATAGAGAGTTGGATGGATAGGAAGTTGGGTGAAGAGATGGGCAAAGAGCAAGATGGAGAGATGGATGGAGAGATCGACAAACAAATGGATGGAGAGATCGACGAACAGATGGATGGATTGATTGAGGATGGGTTGGCTGTTTGGTTGGAGTGGAGTGGATGGATGGATAGATGGATTGATGGATGGATAAATGGGTTGATGGATGGATAGAAAGAAAGAAAGAAAGAAAGAAAGAAAGAAAGAAAGAAAGAAAGAAAGAAAGAAAGAAAGAAAGAAAGAAAGAAAGAAAGAAAGAAAGAAAGAAAGATAGATAGATAGATAGATAGATAGATAGATAGATAGATAGATAGATAGATAGATAGATAGATAGATAGATAGATAGATATTCTGATTAATGGATTGATTGTTCAATGGATCAATAAATGAATAGATAGGTAGTTGGATGGATGGGTTGGCAAATTAGTGGATTGATCGATAGGTGGGTGGATGGATGTGTAGAGAAACAAATAAAGCAGATTAGGTAGATAGATAAGGGAAATCAGGTGCATAGATAGGAAGTTGAAGTAGATTAGGCTAATAAGGTAAGTTAGGTAGATAGATAAGGAAAATCAGGTGCATAGGTAGGAAGATCAAGTAGATAAGGCTTATAAAGTAGATAGATTAGCTGAATTAGTTAAGATTTGGCAGATTAGATCGATACATTATGTAGGTAGATAGATCAAGTACATTAGGTTGATGTTGTATTAATTGGGTTAGGTACTAGGCATACCAATAGAGTAGGTCACTGTTAGCTAAATAGATTGATTAGATGTAGGCAGCTTATGTAGATAGATAAATTAGGTAATTAGATGTATTAAGTCAATAGATATATTAGGTAGACATGGGTTAGATTGGTAGTTTAGTCATCCAACGTAGATGGATATATAAATGTAATGGAGATCATTAGGCTGTATAGTCATGAAGATCCTATTCGGATGACTCTCAAATCACATATGCACTTTCACTATTTGAAGGGATTTGAGAATGCCAATCAATGAATCCAAGATCAAATGAATCCGAGAAGAATCCATATCAAATGTGGAGATTTATCATTCCAACATGAAGAGTAATCAACTAGGCTCCATCACTGCTATTGGAAGAGTTAAAACATTCAAGTCTTCTAATTCTTGTTGGGTTGTTTCCATGCTATCAAGTGGGGGTAGGATGTGGAGTTATATTCTTTTTTTGCATTTAACACATAATAACATCTATCATAGTTGAAGTGGAGAATTTGTTAAAGTTTATGTGATTCTGTTTTGTGTTTCATTTTCAATTAAGTGGTCTAGGTTCGGCCATTTATTCAGGGATCATTGTTATGGCACCTCTCCACTTCATATGATTCGAACTAGGCATGCATCTAAATTCTATGAAGGCAACATTTATGAGCTCAAGCCTTAATCTTTGTAGTTGTTTTGCTTGAGAAGCATAGTGTACACTTTCTTGATGTTGGATTATCTGTGTATTGATATAGTAATTTTCAACATATGCCTTGACATAGCACTACATTTTATAGAACATACCCTCTCACGATCACAATACTTTTTTGAGGACAAATGATCAATATTTCAGTATAAAGAATCATGTCATATTTTTTTTGAAATATCTATGTGGGCTTTATTTGAAGTGTACATGAATTGGCACACAAGTCCAACCATGCAAAATAAATGTCTTGAAAGTGTCATCTGGGCCATTCCTCAATTTTGTATATTTATGCCTTACAATGTATCTTTGTTGGTCCTTAGCTTAGTATTGACCTATGTTGCCTGCTAAAGTTTCTTGTATAAGATCCTACTAAAACTTTTGAATGTGCAGATCTCATGTTTACTTTGTTTTATATAATTATCTTTTTGGTTATGATAATCTCTACGCTTAGAAAGTATTTGAGGTCTCCCATATGACTTGTGCTTAATGATTTTATTGTTCTTCTATACAAAGATATTCCCATCAACACTTTTGCTAATAATAATATGTGTATAAAATGGTAACAAAGTAACAATGTTACTATTATGATTCATATGAACTTTCATTTGCATCATAAATCATATATCCAAGCTTGATAATTTGAAAAGATTCAAGTTTCATACTTCAAGTGCTTGAAGTAAGTATTTGCATCATAAATCATATATCCAAAGCTTGATAATGTGAAAAGATCCAAGTTTCATACTTCAAGTGCATGCTTTGATCTAATGAAGCTTCTTGATGCGTAATTCAATTACTTGCCATGTTCAACCCATTGTTTGTTCTATAACCTTTTCATCCAAGTCACAATTAAGTAATTGTTTTGCTTTTTAATATATTCCAACTTTCCAAAATAATAAGAAAACAATGTTTTCATCATGTAATCTTTGTTGTATGTCTGTACATCTCTTCGTAATTTATTTCATAAACTATTCCTCAAAAACTATTTTGATCCTACATGTAAAATATGAGTTCATTTGATTTTTTCAATAATATATAACCATCTATTAAAAAATGATGATCTTATATGAAGCAAAGGTACAAACTCCCATGTTTCAATATCATGAAGATAAAATATTTTTTCTTTTAGTGTAGTATCCTATTCTTTTATGCAATGCTCCTCTTGGAAGATTAATGTTCATCTATGCTTAATCACCTTATTCATATGGGCAAGACTGATATTCTTGTATTTAGTTTTTGTTTGAACGTTTCTTCCTCTTCATTCTAAATATAGTCCTATCTTTATTTTTTTGGAAAAAATGGTTCCTTTTCATTTTATTTTGGTTTTTAGTGTCATGAATGAGATAAAGAAAAGAGATGGATCTCTTGGAAGCACACACTATATGCTAGAAATGAGGGAAAAAATATGGAGGTAAGATCAAGATTTTGTTGCTTCTTATTCTAGAAATAAGAATGTATAATAATGACCCGATGTACCATAGCATACATAAGAGAACTTATAATAGGAACCAATAAGGAAGTTTTCAAGATATGTGTGACATCACTCTCATTACATAAAGATTTCATTGAAGCCCAATCGAAGGCATATTCCTATATCAACCACACATGTTAGAGATATCAACCACACATATTTCTTATTTCTTTATAGAAAATAAAGAAATAAGAAATATCATGTGTACCATTTTATGTTTAACTTGATATCTCAACAATCCCTCTTATGCCAAGGTTCTCATAGTGATTGAAAATCTACTTTTGGATGACTATTCCTATATATTGGTCTAATACTCACTTTGGGATCTAAGCCTATTTACTTTTTTTGTTTTGAATGAATCCTTCAAGGTGATTATGATTTGTGTCATTGCCATTCTTGTTTAGAGGATCTGCAATTTTTGATGTGATAGGTTTTTATGAAGTATTGATGTGGTAGGTTCTTGTGCAATTGGAGCATCACTTAGACTCCATGTTTCTATAGATGAATAAATTTTGAGATAATGTGCTGGATGGATATACATGAAATTATATAGGGTAACATTGTTCATATGATTGTGCACCACATAGGATGGAACATAGTCAGTTCTATTATCTACCTTTGCATTGCAGAATTTAGGAAAACATCAAATCAGCATACCGAATGTCTTCCTCCGATCAATGAGTCTATGAGAACATATTGACATACTAGAAAGGTATGTCAGAGCTCTCCCACTAGAAGGTATGGTACTACCATCCACTTCTAGGATGTTTGTATCAATTTCGTCCATATGGAGGATTGGCCACCATAATTCTACGTGCAAGGTCACATTTTTTAGTTCGATAAAAAAAAAGACCACTTGCTGCTCCAACATGTGCCATTTCTTATGCTGAGAGGTATTTGCTTTCATGTATACAAAAGCAAGAAGTTATCTTATTGTCTCTCATATAGTTGGATCCCTTTTGAGAGCAGAATGCTTGAAATCTTCTTACAAATCTCATTTTCTTAAGAATTTCCCGTAGGGTATTCTTGATTCTTAACATAATACACAATTGCCCTACACTCATGGGCTCATGATTTGAGATTCAATGTTTACCGAGCAATAAATCATGTAGGTATGTGTCCTATAATCATATGTTGAAGCTTATTGAATTGCTATTTTCCAAGTGCTTTAGTGAAAATATTAGTGCAATTTGCCTCCATTGGACAGTATTCGAACTCCACAATGTTATCTTCTATTAACTCATGATCATAATGGCACTATAGTTCATTATGCTTGGTGTGAGCATGATATACTTGGTTCTTTGCAATGGCCATACAACTTTGATTATCACATTTAAGTAGGGTTGCCATTTGTAATGGAAAGCCTAGATATGCAAGAATTCTCTTTAAGTAGAGTGCCTCACAAGAGGCAAATCAAGTTTCTTTGTACTCTACTTTAGTGGAGGAGAGTGTGAGAGTTGGCTATTTCCTAATCAACCAAGAAAATGTTCTTGAACAAATTGAGAAAAAACATCAAGAACTTGATTTTCTAGAATCACAATCTCTAACCCAATCTGAATCACAATACCCTTGAAGTGTATAACCTGCTCAATCCTTCAATAACATAACATATATTTGCTCTAGTGTTGCATAAAAAAATAAGACTCCAAACATGCTTCTATACTCCAAATAAAGCCCACATAGATATTTCAAAAAAAAACTAAGATGCATATCATGATTGTTTATACTGAAATATTGATCATTTGCCCTCAAAAAAATTTTGTGATAGTGAATGGGTATGTTCTATGAAAGGTAGTACTATGTCAAGGCATATGTTGAAAACTACTATATGAATGCACAGATAATGCAACATCAAGAAAGTGTACACTATGCTTCTCAAGCAAAAAAACTACAAAGAATAAGGCTTGAGCTCCTAAATGTGGCCTTCATAGAATTCAGATGCATGCCTAGTTGGAATCATATGAAGTGGAGAGATGCTATAACAATGATCCCCAAATAAATTGACGAACCTAGACCAGTCAATGGAAAATGAATCACCAGACTAAATCACATAAACTTTAACAAATTCTCCACTTCAGCTATGATAGATGTTATTGTGTGGTAAATATAAAAAACAAAAAAAAAAAGGAATAAACCTAAGCATCCTACCCCCACCTGATAGCATGGAAACAACCCAACAAAAATTAGAAGACTTGAATGTTTTAACTCCGCCAATAGCAGTAATGGAGCCTAGTTGATTACTCTTCATGTTCGAATGATCAATCTCCACCTTTGATATGGATTCTTCTAAGATTCATTTGATCTTGGATTCATTGATTGGCGTTCTCAAATCCCTTCAAATAGTGAAAGTGCATATGTGCTTTGACAGTCATCTGAATAGGATCTTCATTACTACACAACCTAATGATGTCCATTACATTTATCTATCCATCTAAGTTGGTTGTCTGAACAACCAATCTAACCCATGTCTACCTAATATATCTATTGACCTAATACATCTAATTACCTAATGTATCTATCTACATAAGCTGCCTACATCTAATCAATCTATTTGGCTAACAGTGACCTAATCTATCTATATGCCTGGTATACATAACCTAACTAATACATCATCAACCTAATGTATTTGATCTATCTATGTACATAATGTATCCATATAATCTTCCAAATCTATTAATTAATTCAGCTAATCTACCTACCTTAAAAGCCTTATCTACTTGATGTTCCTATCTTTGTACCTGATATTCCTTATCTATCAACCCAACCTACCTTATTAGCCTTATCTACTTGAACTTCTTATCTCTGCACTTGATTTTCCTTATCTGTCTACCTAATCTGCCTTATTTGTTTCTCTACACATCCACCCACCCACCTATCGATCAATCCATTAATCTGCCAACCCATCCACCCACTCACCCACCCAACTACCTATCTATTCATTTATTGATCCATTGAATAATCAATCCATTAATCAGACTATCTACCTATCTGTCCATCCATCAACCCATCTATCCATCCATCCACTCCAACCAAACAGCCAACCCATCCTCAATCAATCCATCCACCTCTTGGTCGATCTCTCTGCCCATCTCTTCATCCAGCACCCTATCCATCCAGTTCTTCGTCCATTTCTCTATCCATCCAACTCATCATCCATCTCTATCAATCCATCTGTCCATCTATCAGTCCATCTACCTAGTTATATAGCTACCTACCTATCTACCTGTCTACACTGTCTGTTTATCTATCTATCTATATACCTACCAAGTCGTATCTACATGCCTACTTATCTAGCCACCTAGTTACCTACCTACTTAGCAGCATCCTTGCACGCCTACTTATCTAACCACCTATCAACCTCCCTATCTGCTTGCATACCCCGAGAGAGAGAGAGAGAGAGAGAAAGAAAGAGAGTATGGTATGCACAGACCTACTGATGGTTGGCAGACATTGGCATGAGCATTGCCGACCTCCCCCCTTTCCAGTACGACCTCTTCCTCCTACATTACCCTCTCTCATTCGGAGAAGAACAGGATCATCCGTCACAGATACACATCAGAGACATGGATAGCACCACTGGAGCCTCTTCCCACAAAGAGGCAACACTACAGAGAGACTTCCTGACAGTGACAGCGGATGGTTTCATCCAGAGACCACGATACATGGACACATACATGGCACCAAGGGGGAGAGAGAGTGGTCATTGCCCAACTCAGAGTATTGTCACACTAGCTCGAGCTTGAGGCCAGGTGAGCAACACACCCTGAGGGACGAGAGATTATGCAAGATCTGCCAAGAGAACGTGGAGGACGAGGAGCACTGCACATGTAGATGCCAGGCATATGAGGATCTTAGATACCTCTACCCACAGCTCTTCAGGGGACCCAGAGAGATCAAGACATTACTAGAGACGGAGGACCAGCGCCCTCTAAGTCGTTTCCTAGTAGAGATCCAACACTGCCATGCCTCACTTCTCTAGCAGGTGGAGATACACCCGACCCCCAGACTCTCAAATTTCTTCAGACCCACAGCTTCCTGGGAGCCCAGCCCGACGCGGGGTGTCACATTACAAACAGCAGAGGAGCTTGGACAACAACGCCGAGGATCGAGACCCCCACTCCGGAGAGCCCATCTCCACCAGAGAAAAATTCAGGCAATTCATGCGCGCCATGACATGGAGATATGGAGACATCAACAGCGAACCCCTGCCAATTTGGACGTGCAGAGCATTCTGAGGCTCGCCATGACGCCCTACCCACCGATGCATTATATCCTACATCCACTCCACGCATCTAGAGGGCTATGACTCCACCCACCCTCCCCTCCCTATGCATATCATATTTGTATCTCACCCCCTAAGCATATAGAGTGCATACCCATAGCACCCCACATCCTCAACGCCAACTATTATCCCCTCCTATACTTTGCTTTGTACTCACAGTTTTAACCCCTCCCTCCCTCCCTCCCTCCCTCCCTCCCTCTCTCTCTCTCTCTCTCTCTCTCTCTCTCTCTCTCTCTCTCTCTCTCTCTCTCTCTCTCTCTCTCTCTCTCTCTCTCTCTCTCTCTCTCTCTCTCTCTCTCTCTCTCTCTCTCTCTCTCTCTCTCTCTCTCTCTCTCTCTCTCTCTCTCTCTCTCTCTCTCTCTCTCTCTCTCTCTCTCTCTCTCTCTCTCTCTCTCTCTCTCTCTCTCTCTCTCTCTCTCTCTCTCTCTCTCTCTCTCATGGCTCCCAAGCTGGACGAACAGTTGGCCACCTTAGAGCATGCCCTCCGAGAGTTGATAGGAAAACACAAGAAAGAAGGAGATTCTGCACTGAACGGGGTTACCCGTAGAGTTGTCGCCCTCGAAGCCAAGGTGGCAACCTTGGAGAAGGAAAACGAATCCCTTCGGGAAGAGCTTCTCGCTACCCGCAAGCAGCACTCACGGGACCTGGAGGAGTTGCACACTGCGCTTACTGATATGAAAACGAAACTGGACAGCATGCACGAGGAGGGGGAGATCGCTCCACATCTAGAGGACATTCGGGTGACCATCAAGAAGGAGTGTATGGAGGTGGTGCAGAACGAGCTTGAGACTAAGAAAGATGGATGGGTCGAGGTTGTCAAAAAGAACCTTCGACAGGAGGCAAAGAAGAACAACCACCATGAGGAGATCCACATAGTGCATACCACCATTGAGGAGGAGCGGATGCGACAGGCCCGCAGGCTCAATGTTCGCGTCTCCGGCCTCACAGAGACAGACGGTTCACCAGAGCAGGACGGGCGTCGCTTGTGCACATTACTTGGATACCGCGCGGATGAGCCTCTCCCTTTCACCAGAGTATGGAGAGCAGGACGAGACACCACACGGAGGAGAGCACTTATCCTTCAGTTCTCATATGAGGCCAGGAGGAGAGACTTTCTCAGACGACGGGCGGTACTACGCACTACACCAGGCAACCCCATCTATTTGGATGACTACCTCACACGGATGCAGGTAGAACACAGACGGGCATGCATGCCACGTGTCCTCCAGGCAAGACGAGAGGGACATCGTGCCCTCTACAGAGACGGTCGGATCATCATTGATGGACGGCCCATTGACTAGGGATTCGCGGCCTATGAGACAGCACAGCAGGAGGTGCACATTGCTGTCTGGAACTGCAATGGATCTTTATGGACACATCCAAGGCGACTCGAGGAGGTGATGGAGGGCAGAGACATTATCAAACATTGCCGTCTGGAACTGCAATGGATCTTTATGGACACATCCAAGGCGACTCGAGGAGGTGATGGAGGGCAGAGACATTATCTTCTTGACAGAGACACACGAGAGCCCGGGGAGGAGCCTACCAAGGATTGAGGGCTATATGTGGGAGTCAGCTCACCGCCGTCAGATGAGACAGCACACCACACGAGGATCAGGAGGAGTAGCCGTGCTCTGTAGACAGTCGTTACAGCACAGGGTACAGGTGGTAGCCAGAGACCCAGAGGCACGTTTCATGTGGATACGCTTGCAGCTATCAGAGGAGAGAGCAGCGTACTTCGCCGTATGCTATATTGCACCCATTGGTTCACGCTTCACACATTCCCCTGAGCAGCCATCAGGAGGGGAGGGACCAGACACCACATCGCCATATGACTGCCTCAGTGACACGATTATGGAGTATACCGGGATGGGTGAAGTCTTCCTTGTAGGAGACTTCAATGCCCGCACTCAGAGCCACCAGTGTGATATCTACGACTTTGACGACCCTGAGATGCTTCGTACCATAGAGGACATGCCTACACTCGGAGCCTCAGCCGACACCGCCACACCCACCTTATATGGCCGACACTTACTCCAGATGGGAGCAGCACACCGTCTCGTTATATATAATGGGATGGGGAGCTGGCCCACCTCGCGCGGTCTCACCTGCATTCCACCCACGACACCACAGGGGGGCAGTGTGGTAGACTATGTTATCGGACCCCCGGAGGCGACACATCTGATCACCTCATTCACTATCCCACCCTTACCGATTGGAGCTGATCACGCATATCTTGCCCTATCCATTCGCGGCTCACCATGCATACCCCACCCCGTCACCACACAACCACGAGCCCGTACCACCATTCACTTTAGACATGAGCTAGCACATATCTATAGCTCCCATGTTCGAGAGCGCATCTACTCCCTTGATCCCTCTGCCTCCTTGGACACCCTCACCGCCCACTTCTCCTCGATCCTCCATACATCTGCTACTCTCAGCTTCCCATACACCACCCACAGCACTGCACATCCGACATGGCTGGGGCATACACCCCAGAATAGGTGGTACGATGAGGAGTGTAGGCGACTATACCGACATCTCAGAGCACAGAGTATCTTGGGATCCATCACAGAGAGGGAGGCACGACGACAGATGCGAGCCCTCACGCGCCGGAAGCGGCGAGCTTTCGAGGAGCGACAGGAGGCAGAGTTGATCGACCTTCTCATGAGTAGGGATTGTGCCACCGCATGGAGGGCACTACGTGAGCCACGTCCACCTACACCCATAGCCGATCCTTCGACTTGGCACACCTACGCCCAGAGGTTATATGAAGTCCAAGGACAGCCACCATTACCCATTCCTTCCACACCGCGTCCGGTGATATCCACCCTCTTCACAGCAGGCATGGTACGACAGGCCATCCATAGGCTACAGCATGGCCGTTCAGCAGACCACACGGGGCTACAGGGAGAGCACTTTATATACGCAGCAGATGTAGTTTCCCACTTGATCGCCCATCTCTTCAACCGTGCTTTGGTTGAGGCATTACCAGACTCATGGACTATGCATACCATTACGCCTATCCATAAGTCCGGCGATATGATGGACCCAGGGAACTACAGGACTATTATGATAGGCCATATCCTGGCCAAGATCTATGGGGCAGTACTAGAGGCAGAGCTCAGTACACACGCTGAGGCAGCAGGGATCAGAGCACCCGGCCAGGCAGGCTTCCGCCGCACTTTCTCCACCATCGACCACATCTTCGTGCTTCATTGCTTGATTGAGAGCGCGAAGGCGAGGAAGCAGAGACTATACTGTTGCTTTGTGGATTTCCGCAAAGCCTTCGACATGGTCCCTCGAGAGAGACTACTACGGAGGCTCTAGGAGTTACAGCTTCCATCAGACATGCTATGGGCCATCCACGCTTTGTATGCACGAGTCACAGGCAGGGTACGCTGCCCCGGCGGTCTATCAGACAGCCTTGTTAGCACCATTGGTGTGAAACAAGGTTGCCCCCTCTCACCCACTCTCTTCGGTCTCTACATCGACGAGATCACGGAGTATATACAGCGAGCAGGAGGGAGAGGAGGAGACATCGGAGGTACGCCAGTACATATCCTATTATATGCTGATGACATTGTCCTGCTCTCAGAGTCACAGGAGGGGTTGCAGTCACATTTACAGGCGCTCGATACCTTTTGCATGGAGAGAGGACTCACAGTGAACCTTGGCAAGACCAAGGTCATGATCTTCCATACCTCCAGGACAGTACGCCATCGCGCCTCTTTCACAGCAGCTGGAGGACAGATAGAGGTAGTGGACTCCTACGTCTACCTAGGTATCACCTTCTCGGGCAGCACAGGGGTATTCTCCATGGCTAAGGCTGCGAGAGATAGATTGACGCGAGGTTATGCGGCACTTGCAGGATTGGAGAGACCCTGCTTTCAGACACATTTTCAGGAGCCCCGGACTAAGGGGTGGCTCTTTGACACTCTAGTGACACCCGCATTGATGTACGCAGCAGCAGTATGGGCACCAGGGATCACAGAGGCGATGTGGACGCAGATTGAGAGGCCCCAGATCACCATGATATCACGCTTGCTGCGCAGCAAGCCCTCCGTTCCACATGACATTATACAAGCTGAGCTTGGCACACCACCGATGCTAGTGGAGGCCCTCTTCCAGTTGGTGACCTTTATTCTGAGAGTCAGAGAGCTCCCCACTAGCCTAACTCACCAGGCTTGCATTTGAGAGCTCTAGACATTTGGCAGAGACAGGGCATGAGAGAGTATGGTATGCACAGACTTACCGATGGTTAGCATACCATGGCATGAGCATTACGGATCTCCCCCCTTTTCAGTATGACCTCTCTTCCCCCCACATTACCCTCTCTCGTTCAGAGAGGAATAGGATCATCCGTCAGGACCTACTACAGATACACGTCAGGGAGACATGGATAGCACCACGCGAGCCTCTTCCCACCAAGAGGCAACACTACAGAGAGCACTTCCTGACTGTGACAGCGGATGGTTTCATTCAGAGACCATGATACATGGATACATATATGGCACAAGCTGAGAGAGTGGCCATTGGGCAGCTCAGAGTATCATCACACCAGCTCGAGATTGAGATTGGGTGAGCCACACATACCCCCAGGGATAAGCGATTATGCAGGATATGTAGAGAGGAGGTGGAGGATGAGGAGCACTACACATGTAGATGCCAGGCATATGAGGACATCAGAGACCGCTACCCACAACTCTTCAGGGGGCCTAGAGAGATCAGGGCTTTATTGGGGACAGAGGACCAGCGCCCTCTAGGTCGTTTCCTAGTAGAGCTCCAGCACCACCGCGCATCACTCCTCCAGCAGCAGATGGAGATACACCTGCCCCCCCCCCTCAGACTCATATTACAGATTTTTTCAGACCCACATACACTCGAGGGCCCAGCTCGATGCGGGGTGTCACATTACACAGAGCAGAGGAGCTTAGACGACAGCGTCGACGACCGAGACCCCTTGTCCGGAGAGCTCGTCCACATCAGAGAGAGATTCAGGCGATTCACGCATGCCATGACATGGAGATACAGAGACGTCAGCAGCGCACCCCTATCGATTTGGACGCCCAGAGCATTTTGAGGATCGCCATGATGCCTTACCCACCGATGCATTATATCCTACACCCACTCAAGGCATTTAGGGGGTTGTGACACCATCGAGCCTCCCCTCCCTATGCATATCATGTTTGTATCTCACCCATTGAGCATATAGAGTGCATACCCATAGCACCCCACACCCTTGATGCCAGCTACTATCCCTCCTTTTATACCCGTTTGTAGTACTCACACTTTATTTTCGTTTTGGATCACAGTGGATTGGATCATACTGATGTATATGTTTTGTCTCATAGGCCGATTTTGACCTCTAATAGACGTTAAAAAGTCTTTCTTTCTTTCTTTCTCTCTCTCTCTCCTCTTCTTATGGACAGGCTACTCCATGTACGTTGTCCTTTCAACTCATTTATATATAATGGCATACATATTGTCGTTACTTCTGATAGTGCAAAGACTGCCCTATTGCCATCAAATTAGTTTTCTTTCTCTCCATAAATAACTGCCTCATTTGATGTTTAAATGCGCTTTGTAGCCACACAAGCACTTTTGAGTTTCTCCTTCACCACCATTTTCTATCTTTGTATTCACTACATCAAGAAGTTTTCAACGTTATTGAAGAATTATGTACAAACAATATCAGATTGCTCAGTATCTTTCCTTCCTACCATAAATCTTGATTGATGTGCCTTGCTCATCACCTCCTTTTTGCTACCTGGTAATGATGTTCTATTTACAAAAGTAAACAAGGCGTTTTGCATCAATCGAATATATTCCCACACAGATATTCAAAAATATAATCAAGAGCCCTACTTGCTCCAGTTCATGGCCTCTTGAATTATTTGTGCAATGACACCTTGAAGCATAGCTCTTTGACAGATAACAACTATACAGAAAAGTATGTTTGCGAACCACTTTCCCATGAGTTAAGATGGCAAGCATAATTTTCATTCTCACCATCAGATTGATCAAATTCTTAACAAAAACAATGAAGACTGACAGGTAACTCGTTCATTTTTTTCATTGTGCAAAACAGGTATCAGCATAGAAAGGAAAGTTGCTGGAGCTTCGATTAGAAACATCATAAACATGCATTATAATATCACGACTAAGAAAATCCAAATGAAACGTGAATATAAAGATCATACCCATTGAAAGCTTTTAGTTGCAATAAGATGGACATCTACGATCAGTCTCTCCTATGCAAGTCCAAAAAAAGAAACCTTCTACAAATGAACCCATTCCTAAATCAGCATTAAGACTTCCTTAGAAACATGATATCTCTCAAGCAATAAGATTTTTGTTTAATGAAAAAATCTTTTTTGCATATCACTGAATCTTTAGGAAACATTTCTAACAGGCCATTGCTCTTCCAAGTTGATTTCCATGCTTTAGTACACCGGCGAAAACAATGTGATGGACAAACAAGGTGCAAAAACATAACCGGCTAAGAATATTAGAGATCTATGACCAAGTTATCGCACAATGGCTGCAGGAGAGTACAAAAGCGGGTCACCTGGGGTCAAGTAACTGCAAGGGGTGAATCACCTAAAGATGTTCCTCATCCTCTGGTGGCCCATACATTGGAACCACTACCCTGCAAATCTGAAATGATGATTGCATGGTATGCTTATAATAAGTCCTTTATATTGCTTGTTGATCAGCTGATTATTGCCTAAGGGATATTCATTCAGCCCATCAAGGTAGACCCCTTGACTCTGCACTGCAAAAGAAGAAGAGAAACAGAGAGAGTTATAACAGAACCAAAAATTTCAAAATGATTTTTGACTTTGTTAGTATTGAATTGTAAAATTATTTTGCACAAAGAGATCACAGGCAGTAGGAGTATCATTCTCGACCTTGAAATATACCATAAGGAAAGAAGAATATACAGTGCATATGAAGTGCCAATTTTCTATTTGAGAAACACATTTCTATGCAATGGCAGGGCAGGCAGAAGATACATACAGTCAAGCCTTCAAATTCACTATGAAAAACGAGAATTTCATGTCTCAGGCTAATGTCTTGATCCAGACAAAAATCTCAACCTTCATAGTCTTCATATTCTGACGTTCTTAAGAATACTCAATACTTCATCATTAAAACAATAATGAAGCCTTAATAGAATATCAAGGAGCTTCCGTGAAGGGACAAGCAATGAAAACACAGGCTTTATAAAAATAAAGGTTTTTAGCAGGTAGCATGAATGATGACACAAGCAAATCATCAACCAAATAACCACAAATCTACTTCGTAGATACACCTTGAAAATTGCAATAACGCTCAACTAGGCAAACCTCTAATCATACAAAGACGACAATCTTAGCTACCTGAAGAGCATGCTCAGAAGTGACTAATGTATAAAAAAAGTTTTTGGCAGTTAAGGCTCTTTACCGAGTTCCATCCCCACATTAGACACTTCTTACTCCGTTCAGACTGAAAAGACGGTATTGAAAAGGCAGCTGTTAGAAAATAAAAATTTTGCCAAGTAGAACACATGGTCCTCTACCCCATTAACCGTGGATCAAGCAGCATATAAAGTTCTGGATCCTCTTCTCAAGAGAGGAAAAGATTACATCTCATTGACAGAGCATTCAGGAATCAACCCTCTAGGAACAGGAAGCAACCCTGGGACAAAAAAGATCCCATAGAGATAGCAATATAAATTTATGCTTTGTCTGAATTTAAGTTGTCTGAATTAAAACACTTTAAACTCAATAAATGCATTTCCCCATCTGACGAGGACAACGAAAAGAACAATAAAAAATGTAGACACTGAAGGCTCATACAGAAACAACAGAGGACTTTTTAGCATGATATCTTAGCGTATTACCTGTACAAAAAGACATACAAGTGACAACATGGTGATCAAAATTTGTCACGACCAATGTACACGGAGGGGCAGGGGGGCCGCAGGAAGGGAAAGAGATCCTCCGCTTCATGTCCATTGTTGTAAGACACTCTATATATAATGGAATCAATCTCAATTTCCAAAAGCCAATGTGGCATTCAAAGTGTGGCATACTGTACATCTGACACAAACAGAAAGCAGCTGCAGGGGTCATCAACAAACCTTTATAAACCGGTCAATTGCTGCCATATCTTCCATTTCGCCAGCTGTTATCAGTGCCCTATTGACTGCCAAGCTTCGAGTCTTGCAGAATATCAATCGAAACAAAGAGATCATCTTAGGCAGCTTGCGTTTCAGATTTCTCAGGAACAACAAGGCCCTTGTCAGTCATGTTTTTCCTCATTTCTGTGGCCTCACTTGTCCTACCTGCTTTGATCAGTAGACGGAAAAAATATTTGAGCTGACGTGAATTAACTTTTTCATTATTATCTATTAAATGTCCACAGAAGTCAACTGCTGCATCTAACTGATGTGCCCTATTCAAAGCATCAAGAATAGCAGTAGTAGTCCTTGGTCCATTCAAACTTCCACTACTCTCCTTTAGCTCCTTGAATAAGGAAGCCACCTTCTTGAACATTTTTGCCCGGCTATATGTTTGGAGAAGAACCACATATGTAGCTGTAGGAAGTTGAATCCTATTCTCCCTTGCCTCAGCTAGAAGCTGCTCAATGGCATCAAATTTGGACAGATTGCAGCAGCCACGTAGCATGATCACGTAAGCGTCGCGATCAACCACCTTCAAACCCTCAAAGATTTTCAGGGCCTCTCTTAGCTTCCCTGCTTTAATAAGCCCCTTCAATAGGCATTTGCAAACATCTATTGACAAGTTCTCACCATTCTCAACTGCCTTCTGAAATACCTGCACAGCATTGTCAAGACCCCCTTTAGTGTCAAGGTTGACAACAAAGAGCCTTCTTGTTGCGTGAGTGGGAGAACAGCCTTCTGCCTTCATAAGTTCCATATGCTCATATGCCTTTGCAGTTTGTTTTGCCCTCAGATACCCAGCAATTAAACTGTTATGGGTCACAACATCTGGTGCACAGCCATTTTCTTTCATCTCAGAGAAGAGCTTAAGTGCCTCTTCCAGTTTATTGTGCCAGCAGAGATGATCCATAAGGGCATTGTAAATCTTAAGATCTGGAAGTAATCCCTCCCCATGCATATTTTGACAAAGCTGTAAAGCTGTCTCTGTCTTCCCAGCATCACATAGGCCTCTCACAGATAAATAATATGTCTGCAAATTTGATGAGCAATTCTTTTCTTTCATGATATCTAACACCCTCATTGCAGAGTCTAAATTTCCCACTTTCACAAATGCTGATATAGCAGAGTTGAATTGTCCAACATCCAAGAAACTCTGTAGGACACTTTCAACACCTTTGTCATCATGGGCCTCGAGAAGCCCAGAAACCAAAGCACCATACACTTGTTCGTTTGGCTTAATACCAGAACTCTTCATCACCTCAACAGCCTCAATTGCTTTCTCCAAATTGCCAGATTTTCCACAATGATAGACAACTTGAGCATAATCATTTGGTAAAGTTTTTATCTCTTTCTCCCTCATTTCTTGAATATAGTCCATAGCACTATCAACCTCACCGGCATCCAGAAATCTTCTAATAAGAGCTTTGTATGCATGCCTACCATGTACATAATCATTTTGATTTCTTGCCCACTGAAAGAAACCCTTCAGATTATTCTGGTGCACTTTCTCCAGGACTTTCTTTACTGCCTTATTTGTAAGTTCACTGGATAATCCAGATAGTGCATCCTCAACATCTGCCCCCCACGACTTTTGTTCACAAATTGCCAATATCCTGGTTGCAACTTCAGTGTCAGTATCTTTCTCTACCCTCTTGATCTGGCTATCAACTTCTCCATATTCCAACTCTATCTTTTCATGGTTACCTTCATCACCAACCTGGCCATCAGCTTCTAAATACTGTAATCCTACCTTTTCAAGGTTTTCTTTCAAGAGGGACAATGTCTCACTTGTCGGTGCATACCCAGCAGCCTTCATTTCCTTCAATTGTGTGAGCGCCTTCTCGGTTTCTCCCATGTTCAAATACTCTGAGATCAACATATTATGGGTTTCAATGGTTAGCTCACATCCATGAGACTTCATCTGTATAACAAGCTCTAAAGCTTCAGCTGAACGTTTTTTTTCAATAAGAGAGTGAACCAGAATGTTTGGCACTGTGAAAAATTTCTCTTTATGCTTAGCAACTAATTTCAGAGCATCATCAAGCCTCTCAGCACTGCACAAGCACTGAATAACTTGATAAATTGTATTAGCATTCGCATCAACACCAACTGCCTCCATCCTCTCTAAGAGCTTCAATACTGCCTCATCTTTCCCAAACTTGGCATAAGCTTTGAAGGCAATGTTGAAATCTTCCACTTTTTCACAACGCTTCAACAGTCTCTCAACACCTTCTTCATCATCTGCCCTAAGATATTCATGGAACAAAAGGCGGTGAACCCCTGGATGCTGCTTATGACCAAATGCCTTAATAAGATCCAATATCTCTTCAGCCTCCCTTATTCTTTGGGCCTTTACGTGGACAGATGCCAAATAATAAAATGATTTGAAATTTATACGGATCTCAGCTTTCTTCATCTCTTGCAGAACTTCAATCGCATCCTCAAGCATGCCTGCACCTAAAAAACTACGAAATAGCACATTATAGAAACGGCTGATAGATAAACGGTCAGTCTGTTTCAGTGCCATCCAATCCAGAAAACTTCTGGGTGTAGGTTTCATGATCTTCATCGCCTTGTTTAGCAGTGCCAAAGTGGTTTCACTACAAAACCCACTTAAATATTTATCAACGTCTGCATCCCACTGCCTCCCTTCATTACAGGCATTTACACCATTCAACTTACTTTGAGGCATCTCATCATTGAGAGCAACTGTTCCTGTACCAGCTGAAAAATGCCTGAAGTAATAATGTCTATGCCCATGAAGAACCTCTTGGACCAAAGAACAGTCATTAACCTTCGCGTTCAACTCCAACCTTGGAAGTGTGCTACATGCTATCCTCGCTTTCGCACTATGAGCTTTGCATCTGCAGGATTACAAATGTGTCATTATTTGTCCCCAAAAGGAAACGCACACGTACATGCACATAAAAAGGGTAATAACAATGCACATAAAAAGGGTAATAACAAATCAGAGGGGTTCATAAGTCTTATAAACATGCAGTTTGCTAACAATATGATTAGCAGAGCACAACAAATAGATAAGTAACATAACTCTAGGAGTTTTAATGCAAAAAAGTATCAAGTACTTTATGGAAATAGTGAATAAAAAGAGGGCCTTCAGAAAAGCTTCCATCAAAGCTTTGGAAAAAAAGACTACCATATAGGTAGAAACAGGTGCAACAAAATTTCACATATGTACTTAAAAGTGGTCTATTGAATGCAGAACACGGCATATAAGATGGATTAAACTAAGCCTATCAGTCATTTCACATGCCAGGAAAACAACACTTGGACCATTTCTAAAAGGCCACAAGAATAGGGAAAGAAAGCTCCATGATGCAATCTGATGTACCTGAATTCAAACATTCCTCTTTTACTAAAGAACAAAGTTTAGGTGTGCAATATAAGCCAGCCTATACATATATTGACCACCCAACAACTCAGAAAGAGAGAGAAGGGTGAATGAAGCCCCTTGAAGATCATCTAAAGATGTCATTAAGAGTGGAACAAATATTTGACCTAAATGAAAAAAAGGGCTCACAAACTTCTTGCACGTGCTGCAGGCGGACATTTTTCAATAGCCACTCAGTTGAAATGATTTTTTGCTAGTCTATGGTGGCACAAGTGAGAATGTGGCAGATATTTTTACTAAGGCATTATCCAGAGACATACTTCAAAAGTTATGCAAATTATTAAATTGTATCTCAATATGACATTGAGAGGAGGATTGTTGGCTTCCAAACATTAATTTTCAGCGAACTCTAATATAATAAAGTCACCATTTCTCATAAATGGAAATGGTCATTTTGGTCAAAGATGGCAAATAATATTATTTTACTCATCAAGAGCTATCCATTCATATATCGCATTCCACCACCTAACCAAAATTAAACCTTCAAACTAAAACCCTAATTTTTAAAGCTTGTAACACTTTCAAGTGTGTTCACACTAAATTGAATCGCATAACGCTCAAAACTTGGCCAACCAATTTAATTTTAGTTATTTCATCACTATAATAAATTTCCAAGCTCAAAATTATTTTTAAAAAATTATTTTTTTTAAAGGCACTTCTGTGAATTCCACCACAATTTGCAGTGGATTTTACAGGAGGCTGCTTTTGAAGCTTGTTGGACTATAAAAATGCTACCCTCGGGCATAAAAATCAAACTTTATGTTATGGTCAAGCTTTAAGTGCTGGTTGGAGTTGTTTAGAAGCAGTTTTGGAGTACTTACTCTGTTTCATAGTTGGAAAAAGTCTTGACTCAAACCCCTTGGAGTGGAACGTACCGAACGTACCGTACCATACGCGTATGGTACTTGTTCACATGAATTTTTTTCCGTTTGTTATTTGAACCATCCCATGCATTCTTTGAAGCCATACATACAAAGATCCATAGTACATTGATGCATACAATTGCATAGATACATACTTAGTACATAAGGTGCAACATGCACATAACACACATCAATAATATACATTACATTATACATAGAAATTAAACTGCATACAAAGATCCATTGTACATTGATGCATACAATTGCATAGATACATACTTAGTACGTAAGATATAACATGCACATAACACACATCGATAAATGTACATTACATACATAAAGTAAACTGCATACATACATGCACACACATAAACATACACATGCATATATATATATATATATATATATATATATATATATATATATATATATATATATATATATATATATATATATATATATATATATATATATGCATATATATATATATATATATATATATATATATATATATATATATATATATATATGCCGTACCGTACCGTACCAAACCTCCTTGCCACATACTGTACACGAACCGTTCACGTATCGTACGTACCGTACCAAACGTACCAAACCACCTTGCTCTGTTTCCAACATCATCTTACACACATATAAGTGTGTACCTGCTGATTCTTGTAAGTTGCTGTTTTTTTTTTATCATATCTTCTACTTTCGCTGCTCTACTGGATTTTTTTACCTACTACCTCAAAAGCAAAAGCATTGGTTGCTTCGATTCCGGGCTGGATATATCCATGAGATCTCCAACACAGATGCCTCTACCTTACAAAGTCGGGTGTGTGTGTCTTTCCAATTCAATGTACGTTCAAAGGGGGAAAAAAAACATTGGTTGCTGGTTATATCAGAGAAGACCCTAAATACTGTAAGTTGCATATTTTTACTCTATATTCGAGCATATAGACTGATTTTCTCATAATCAATTTATTAATATTCTATATTCTAGCACACTTTCCCTTTCTTTAACTCTTAGGCACACTTCTACCCAACTTTTGTACCTAGATCCATAGTATATTCGGCCTTTATCCAAATTTTGCATGTGCACATATTGTACAGTTATTTTTTCATCGAGTTATTATTATTATTTAAGTAGCCTCTTAGCCACTTGTATAGTCATTCATCTATCTTATTTGGTTCAAGGTGTGTCCATGTGCATGATTCTAAGTGTTAGAAAAATCATGTGCTTTATTATTGGGCCTACCTCACTTTCAACACTTCTTAAAAATCATTTTATAACCATCTATAAGAAATGTTGAGATAGAGCAATACATACAAAACATTAGAAATCTTAAAATTGTTAGAAGTGTGGTAGGCTCAAATACTAATCACAAGTTTATCTTGGATCTTCCAACACTAAGAACCTTTGCACATAACACACCTTGACCAATTTAAGTGAGATGAATGACAATAGAATATAGAGAAGACACTGTTCCAAAATGAAGCATATGAATGCTAACTGCACACTATTAAAATGCTAAATGTCGATACACGATGTGTGTTATAATACAAAATTGAATATAGGCTGAATGAAAAGGGATCTAGCGACAAAATGTAGAGAAAAAGTGCCTTAACGGTATTATTAGAGAGAATATGTGCAGTGTAAACTGTCAAAAACGGTTTTTTTTTTTTAAGTACGATGAATTGGAAAGACACACACACCCGACCTCGTAAGGTAGAGGCACCCATCATGAGGAACTCATGGATATGTCCAACCCAGATTTGAGCTCAAGACTTCCTCCCAAAGATTCAAAGTTATTACAGTAAACCCTAATCTGAAATTGGTCTTCTCTGATATTGGCCAGCAACTATGGAATCTTCTCACGTTGTAGTAGTAGGAAAATACTCGATAAAGCAACAACACATGAAGAAACCCTAAAATATGAAGCTAATACTCGCAAAATCAACATGCACACTATCGTACTGCGAAGAAGATAAAGGGATGGCTTCCGAAAACACCTCCAAATCTGCCTAATCTCCTCCAAGAGTCCTAGCTTAAAAACCCTAGAGCTTCATGTTGAAGATGCTCAAGATTGGATGATCCATGAGAATCCAAAGTCGTCCTTATATAGCTATGAGCTCTAGGCGAAAAAACTTAGTGAAAAAGCACATAAAGCAACTTACGATTTTTTATTTTGCACCTATAGATGCTTTTCAAACTTTTCGTCAATTGCATGAGTTTTTACGAGTTGATTTATGTTTCATTAGTCGTATGTCATTGGATTTCATGCTTTTTATACTTTGAATCCTATCCATTGATTAAGACTTAAGTGAAAAGCTAATTAGAGCAGAAATTAGGGTTTGACTTTTGAATGGCTTTCAAGCGTCAAATCGTAGAATGTTATATATCATTAGAAAGTTCTCAAAGAGTACTATCCAATGAGCCTATAAAACTTTTTGACCATCTTTGACCCAAATTTGACAAAGTACCAAAATTACGATTGCTGAGAATTTGGCTAATTTAGTTATTTTAAGCTAATTTGACATTGTTTTCCAACAAAAATTACAACTTGCTCTTGATTTCAGTGTGACTTCTCCAACACTAACAACATCCAAATCTTGACCACATGGATTGGTAACTCTTGTACATGTCATCAAAAAATTCCACTTAGGATAGACATTTTGTCAAGCTTGTCCTCTTGTTCAAATCTATCTCTATAATCACTTATCTTGGGAACAAGAACTCTATGTGCAATATGCTCTCATAACAACTGTTGAAGGTGAGATAAGCTCAATGACACAGGTGACAAAATCTTTCCAACACTAGAACAGCTAGCATACATACACACCTTGAACCATATAAGATAGATGAGAGACAATAGAAGACAAAGTAGACAGAACAATTAAAAAGTGTAGCAAAAGAGTTGTTCATAAAATAATGACTTGATGAAAAATAACTATACAATGTGTGTATATAGAAAATTTCATGAAAGGCTGAATATGGAATGGATCTTGGTACAAAATATGGGAGAACGGTGCCTAAGAGATAAAGCGAAATGAGTACGTGCTGAATTGTGAGATAGAATATGTTAAATACGGAGAATCCGGCTTATATAGATTTTCCTATGGTATAAGCATCTACAAGCACTCCTCTTAAGGTCGTAGGCGAAAGAAACTAGTGCAGCAACAAGACTTGCAGTGGAACCAAAAATATGCAGCAAATTCCTGAAATCCAACATGCACACACACTATACGTGTGTGAAGAAGAAGTGGGCTCCAGCAAAACACCTCCAAAATCAGCAAACAGACCTCACACATCAACGCAACCACCACCACTTAGAGAACAATTGCGTACGTGAGTGAGTTGTAAAATAAGCCTCCTTAACAGCCTTTGTATAGACTTGTGCAGGCTTGTGGTCAAGGTGGTTCGGTACATTTGGTGTTGTACGTACAATACGTGTATTGTACGTGGCAAGGAAGTTTGGTACAATACAATACATGTGTATCAAGGTGGTACGGAACGTTTGGTACGTCATGTACGGTGCGCGTACAGAATGTGGTGCCATACCAAACACTAGGATATGGAACGTTCTCTCTCTCTCTCTCTCTCTCTCTCTCTCTCTCTCTCTCTCTCTCTCTCTCTCTCTCTCTCTCTCTCTCTCTCTCTCTCTCTCTCTCTCTCTCTCTCTCTCTCTCTCTCTATATATATATATATATATATATCTATATCTATATATATATATATATATATATATATATATATATATATATATGGGGACGACTGTTGATATATTTAGGTAGTGATGTGTGTGAACACTCTAGGACCGCCGGGGCACTTTTTTCCCTCTTTAGGAGGTTTTTTTCCCCCGGCTTGTATATACGCCGATTGCCCTAATGGGCTATTTATCTTTGTACATTCTCTAGTAATACATTCAGTCTTGTGTGTTGTGCTCCAAGCTTCTTCTTCTTCCTTGTGCTGTTCGCGTGCTTCCGAAGAAGTCTATCTCCAACAATTGGTATCAGAGAAGGTCGTCGCTTCTTCTAGGGAGCCATCGACACTCCTCCGTTTGCAGTCTCAGATTCGCACGAAATTTGGTGAGCATACTCAGGGTGTTTCCGAGATCAAAACAGCTTCGTTCTGTGGTGCCGAAATCGCGATCTGAGCTCGTTTCGGCCTCCGAACGCACTATCGCAGTGCTTGTGCAAGCTATTTCGTCCTTTTGTGCCAAAGGTATATACCAGTTTCTGTTCGCCAGTTTAAGCGTCTCGAAGTCTGCTACAGGTCTAGCAGAACTCGTCTGGGCAGTTCTGTTCAACTTTTTGAGATACAGTCAATTTTCTGCATCAAGGTATTTTAGTCACCGGCCATGGCTGAAAGCAGTGGTGTATTCCGTATGTTGGCTGTTGAGGATAAGTTGGATGGTACCAACTACCCATTATGGGCTTATATGATGCGACATGTACTGGTTGCAAAAGGATTGAGGAACATTGTGCAGGGTGTTGAAAGACGTCCTATTACACCTGTAACGACAGGTACTGCAAATACAGGTGTTGGAGCTGATGAAGATGGTGTCGAAGATGATATTCCGCAGATTCCTGTTCGTGCTGCTGTTTCTGTTGTACCTACTGCAGAGCAGATTCGTTGGGATGGCAGAGATGCCCAGGCACATGCATTGATAGCCTTGTCTGTCAAACGTGCCATTATTCCTCACATTCGCTCTTGCAGAACAGCAAAGGATGCTTGGGATACACTTACCACTTTGTACCAGGCTAGGAATGAGGCTCGTGTTGCTTACCTCCGAAAACAGTTGGAGAGTGAGCACATGAATGAAGGTGATTCTATGGACAGTTTTCTTACAAAGATCAAAGACCTGAAGGAACAATTGATTTCTGCTGATGAGGTTATACCAGATAGCTCACTTGTGCAGACCGTTCTGAATGGTCTTCCTGATTCATATCAGAGTTTTGCCTCTACTCTTCGATTGATGATGAAAGGCAATCCAAATGCCTTGTCATTTGAGGAATTAGTCTCTGTTCTGTTGCAGGAAGATCAGTCCACGCAGAACAGGTCCATTATGCGTGTTGCAGATCAAGCTTTCCTGGCTAGTCAGAAGGGCAAAGGAAAATGGAGCTCTTCTACTAGTAAGCAGAAATCTGCAAATGCTGCACAATCGAAGAACCAGTATAAAGATGAAAAGAAATTCTGCAAGTACTGTAAAGGAAATGATCATATTATAAAGAACTGTCCAAAACTGGTTGCTAAAGAGGCAAAGAAGAAAGAGGCTGGAATGGTTGTTGCAGAGGCCTCTACACCAAAAACAGAGTCTGCAAATCTTGTGCAGGAAGAAGAATGGGCGTTTACTACTGTCTGCAGTTTTGACCCATCTTCTCATGATCAGTGCATGTCTGTAGTAGACTCAGATGTTTGGTATTTTGACAGTGGGGCGACCAAACATATTACCTCGCAGCGTAGTTTCTTCTCTTCACTCGAGCCTGCCCCTACAGGGAATACTGTCACATGCGCCAATAACTCCTCTTATCCTGTTATGGGAGTTGGTAAGATCATTCTGACTACTGCTGATGGTAGTTCTTTCACTTTGTCAGATGCTTTATTTGTGCAAGGGATCAAAAAGAACCTATTATCAGTTTCTGCATTAGCCAAGATTGGCTTGGTTGTGAAATTTGTTGATGACAGGTGTACAATCCATGATCTCTCAAATGGCGATGTGATTATTGCTTCTGGCATTTTATGTCTTAGGCTGTATAAGCTCATAGACTATGAAAGATCTGTGAATGATTCGGCATGTGCAGTTCATGATTCTCAGGCTATGTCAGATGCAAAGCTTTGGCATGCAGGATTTGGTCATCTGAATTTTGCTAGTTTGTTACGCCTGCAGAAATCTGAAATGGTGTCCTCTTTGCCCAAACTTGAGGCACCTGGAAAACATGTTTGTGAAGGCTGTATTTTGGGCAAAATGCAGCGTTCTTCCTTTCCAAAAGATGGTTCAGTTCGGGCTACGCTGAAATTGCAGCTTGTACATAGTGATGTCTGTGGTCCTATGTAGACACCCTCTTTTGGAAATTACCTTTACTTCGTGACTTTCATTGATGATTTTTCCAGGCATGCATGGGTATATCCACTCAAAGCAAAGTCCGAAGTGTTCATGTGCTTCAAACAGTTTTTGGTTTTGGCTGAAAATCTGTCAGCATGTAAAATGGGCACCCTCCGTTCTGATCGAGGGGGGGAATATATGTCTTCAGATTTTAATGCATTTCTGGCTGAACGTGGGATAAAACACCAGTGTACAGTGTCGTATACACCTCAACAGAATGGAGTTGCTGAACGAAAGAACAGGTCACTCATGGAGATGGCGAGGTGCATGGTCAAAAGTCAGGCTTTACCACATAGTTTCTGGCTTGAGGCTGTCATGTGTGCAGCATATGTACTGAACAGGTGTCCCACTAAAGCGTTGCAGTCTATCACTCCATATGAGGCTTGGCATGACCGCAAGCCATCTGTTGCTCATCTGCGTGTTTTTGGTTGTTTGGCATATGCATTAATGCCTGAACAACATCGCAGAAAATTGGATGATAAGGCAGTAAAATGTATTTTTGTTGGGTACAGTTCTGAAAGTAAAGGCTATCGTCTGTATCATCCACAGACTAAACGCATTCTGGTTAGCCGTGATGTTGTCTTTGTGGAAGATGCTATTCAGCCATTGCTTTCATGTACTAAAGAGACATCTGTTAGCTCCAAAGACATGTATGATACTTTGATGCCTCTTTTTACAGGTGGACAGGCTAGCGCTGGTCCTAATGAGGCAACTTCTCAACCTTTGCAGGTTTCATATGATGATGCAGATCATTCCATTTCTGATGCAGATTTACATGATGCACTTGTTGATGAGAGAGCTGATATTGAGCAGGCAAAAACTATGCCAAAATGGCTGGTGCAGACTTTGCGTGACAGCAAATTAGATGCACCTTTGTCATATCGTACTCGTTCAGGCTCTCATAATGCCTCCTTTGCATCAGATTGCTATGCTATGGCTGCATCTAGTCTCTGTGATGAGAATGAGCCTGTTTCTTTTGATGAAGCACAAAATTCAGAAAATTGGATGGCTGCTATGCAATCTGAATATGATGCTATAATGAAGAATGGTACATGGTCTTTATGTGACTTGCCTCCTGGCAAGAAGGCCATTGGCACTAAGTGGGTATACAAGCTGAAGCGTAAACCTGATGGTACAGTTGACAGGTATAAGGCTAGGCTTGTTGCAAAGGGTTATGCACAGGAAAGAGGCATTGATTTTGATGAGACCTTTGCACCTACATGCCGTATGACTACTGTTCGCAGCATTTGTGCACTTGCAGCCCATCATGGTTGGAATGTACATCAGTTGGACATTAAAACAGCATTTCTGAATGGTGACTTGCATGAAGAAGTGTATGTTTTTCAGCCCCGTGGCTTTGTGCAGAAAGGGCATGAAAACCAGGTTTGCAGGTTAAAGAAGGCATTATATGGTTTAAAGCAAGCACCACGTGCTTGGTATGAGAAGATACATGCCTATCTGATTGCACATGGTTTTGAGAATAGTCCAACTGAAAGCACCTTATATGTTAAGCGTGCTAATGATGTGCTTCTGATCATTGTTGTCTATGTTGATGACATGCTGCTCACTGGTCCTATTGAGACAAATATTGCTGATTTTAAGGCTGATTTGCATGCCTCATTTGAGATGTTTGATTTGGGGCATTTGCATCACTATTTGGGCATTCAGTTTATGCATGTTGATGGTGGAATGGCTTTGTGTCAAACGAAATATATTGACACATTATTGCAGCGTTTTGGCCTTGAAGACTGTAAGCCTATTGCCACTCCTATGGAGACAGGTTTACGATTGAGTCTTCATGATGCTGGAGATGCATTTGATGCTGTTCTCTATCAGCAGGCTGTTGGATGCTTGATTTACTTATGCATTACTCGGCCAGATATTCAGTTTGCTGTCTCACAGATGAGCAGGTTTATGCATTGCCCAGGAGTCACGCATTGGAAAGCGGTTAAGCGCATCTTTCGCTACTTGAGTGGTACTCGGCTACTTGGGTTGTTTTATCCCAAGGGGGGATCACTACCGCCACATTTGCATGCTTTTTCTGACTCAGATTGGGCTGGTTGCTATGACACTCGTGTCCACCAGTGGTTTTTGCTTCATGCTTGGTAGCTCATGTATATCTTGGTTGAGCAAGAAGCAGCCTACTGTGGCCACTTCCAGTTGTGAGGCTGAGTATAGGGCAGCTTTCACAGCGACTGTTGAGTGTGTGTGGCTCAGACGCCTTATGGCTGATTTGGGTGTTGGCCAGTCTTCTGCCACCACCATCTTCACTGACAGTCAGAGCGCATTGGCAGTTGCGAGGAACCCTGTGTTCCATGCTCGCACTAAGCACATTGAGGTGCATTATCACTATGTCAGGGAGAGGTTCTCTGCTGGGGAGATCAGCTTGGCATATGTGCCCACGCAGGAGAACATTGCAGACCTTTTCACGAAGGCTCTGCCTAGGGAGAAGTTTGAAGCTTTCCGCAAAGCTTTGGGCTTACTTCCTTTTGTGGAGTGATTTCCACATAGCTTGGCACTTCCTTATACATGAGTGCCAGCTCCTTGTTCACCGCATCACTCCCAGGGGGGATTTGTTGATATATTTAGGTAGTGATGTGTGTGAACACTCTAGGACCGCCGGGGCACTTTTTTCCCTCTTTAGGAGGTTTTTTTCCCCCGGCTTGTATATACGCAGATTGCCCTAATGGGCTATTTATCTTTGTACATTCTCTAGTAATACATTCAGTCTTGTGTGTTGTGCTCCAAGCTTCTTCTTCTTCCTTGTGCTGTTCGCGTGCTTCCGCAGAAGTCTATCTCCAACAACGACATATTGGTGTTTTGCACAATTTTTAGTAATAGGACATTTTCTTATAATATGGAGACATATATTGGTACTTCATGAAAGAGGCTGCGCAGAGCTACGTCATGGTGTGCTCGGTTGCTCCAAACGCCAAGGGAGTGGGCTGCTACATAAGGAGAGAGAAAGTAGAGAGAGAAACTTGTGCAAAAATTTAGAGAAGATGAAGAAGCTTAAGTTAAAGTAATCCCAATCAAGTTATGAGAGATTTGGGACCAAGTCTTATTGATAAGTGACTTTTAGGTCATCTGGGCATGTTCTCACATGGCCAATGACCAAAGGTCATAAAAATAATGAATGTCTATAACTCCTCAATTTAGGGTCCAAAAAATATAACAAAAATATGTCTAGAAAGCTCTTGAAGAGGGCTTTCAATGCAAGGATCAAAATATACAAAAGAGTCCTTGGGGCCTTTATCCCTAACAACCTCACACTTAAAGAACCAAGGAAGCTCCTTTAAGCTAAGTAACTCCCACCATCTGGATTCTGTATACATAGTTGATGTTGTGCCTTGTGTAGACACTTGGTGAGAGCATCTGCACGATTCTGTGAAGTATTGACCTTGATCATAATGATCAGGCCATCCTCTAACACCTCTCTGATGAAGTGGCATCTCACATCAATATGCTTCGTGGGAGCATGAAACATGGCATTCTTTGCCAAACATATGGCACTTTGACTATCGCATCCAAGAACAAGTGCCTTTTCAGGCATCCCAAACTCACTGCACAAGCGGGCTAACCAAATAGCTTCTTTGGAAGCCTCTGTGGCTGAAATATATTCCGCCTTTGTAGAAGATAGTGCAACTATCCTCTGAAGTCTGCAGCACCATGAAATAGCTCCACACGCAAGGGTGTACACATAGCCACCTGGACTTGTGTGTGTCCACATCACCTGCTATGTCTGAATCACAAAATCCTTTTAACTCCAATGGACCCTTTCCATAACATAGGCATTTACCTTTAGTCCCTTTCAAATATCTCAAGATAAATTTGACTACCTCCCAATGAGCTCTACCAGGATTAGCCATGAACCTGCTAACAACTCCCATTGCATAAGAATGTCTGGCGGAGTGGCAACCACGAGCTGATGCATATGGAACGCTCTTCATGTAATTGGCTGCATCATAATCTTTGGGACAGTGGTACTCCAAGGGGCTTGCTTAGCATGAGCCACATTAAATATGTCCAGCACTTTTCGATGTACAGTGTACTTTTCTTGGGATAAATGCAAAGTATGCTGCTGCCTATCCCTTTTTATTCACATACCAAGAATATGCTCAGCTTCCCCAAGGTCTTTCATTGAGAATGCAGAGTTCACCTTCTGTTTTAGAGCATTCAGAGTGCTCGTTTTCTTCCCAACCAACAATATATCATCTACATACAATACAAGAATAATTGGGCTGCCATCTTCATCCTTTTTAATGTACAAACAGTGGTCAGCATGGCTTCTTTTGAAGCCATGTTTGAGCATAAATGCATCAAACTTCTTATACCATTGTTTGGGGGCCTGTTTCAGCCCATATAAGCTCCTTTTCAGCTTGCATATCAGATGCTCTTTTCCAAGAATGGCATATCCTTCTGGCTGTTTCATGTACAGCTCTTCATCTAAATCACCATGCAAAAAGGCTGTTTTAACATCCATTTGGAATAACCCCAAATCCAAGGCAGCTATGAGTGTGGTCATTTTAACCATTGGAGAGGACACCTCTTGAAAATCAATGCCCTCTTTTTGGGCATATCCCTTAGCAACTAGCCTTGCCTTATACTTGGGGTGGCCATCAACAGTTTTGATTTTGTACACCCACTTGTTGGAAATGGCCTTCCTACCTTTGAGCAACTCAACCAAATCCCAAGCATCACAATGCTTTCAAAATTGAAGATTCCTTCCCTACTTCCATGATAATAGCAATGCATTCTATATGAAAGCATGTGTCTACCATTGGTTTTTGCTTCATGCTTGGTAGCTCATGCATATCTTGGTTGAACAAGAAGCACCCTACTATGGCCACTTCTAGTTGTGAGGTTGAGTATAGGGAAGCTTTCACAACAACTATTGAGTCACGAGTGTGTGTGGCTCAAACGCCTTATGGCTGATTTGGGTGTTGGTTAGTCTTCTACCACCACTATCTTCACTGACAGTTAGAGCACATTGGCAATTGTGAGGAACCATGTGTTCCATGCTCGCACTAAGCACATTGAGGTGCACTATCATTATGTCAAAGAGAGGTTCTTTGTTGGAGAGATCAGTTTGGCATATGTGCCCACACAAGAGAACGTTGCAAACCTTTTCACAAAGGCTCTACCTAGGGAGAAGTTTGAAGTTTTCTACAAAGCTTTGGGCTTACTTCCTTTTGTGGATTGATTCCACATAGCTTGGCACTTCCCTATACATGAGTGTGAGATCCTTGTTCACAGCATCACTCCCGGGGGGATTTGTAGCTATATTTCGATAGTGATGTGTGTGAACACACTCGGATCACCAGGGCACTTTTTCCCTCTTTAGGAGGTTTTTTCTCCCCGGCTTGTACATACGCTTATAACCATATCGAGTCACTTATCTTTGTACATTCTCTTGGTAACCATTCAATATTGTGTGTTGTGCTCCGAGCTTCTTCCTTGTGTTGTTCGTGTGCTTCCACAGACCTCAAACTCCAATATACATACACACACACACACATATATATATATATATATATAATATATATAATATATATATATATATATATAAAATATGGAACCACATATTGGTGTGTTGCACATTTTAACCATTTCACTATGAAATATGCTTTATATACAATATAGTATACATTTTATATACTTAAATATATAATAATATATGCTCCATGCATGTATATATTGAATTACCACATGAGCACTTGAATCTCATAGCATAGTTAACTATGAATTGTATGGCTCGCATAATGAGGTCTTGATTTCAAAATAATAAATCAAATAGTTTTTATATAGACCAAGCATTGTACGTGTTTGGTATGTTTGGTACGTACTATACATATCGTACACATTCGAAAGGTTTGGAACGTGAATTTTTCCGACCTTGCTACTAGCAAAATTTTTATGAAAAACTCCCTCGTAAGGTTTGGACACAGGTTGGATACTTTGCATGATATGTAAAAAATTGAGGTATGTAAGACAAATAAATAGAATAAATAACAAACACACTTGCCTATGAGGTTAGGAGCGGATTATTAGAAAATATGTCATTAGAGCAACCTTTCCCTAGGGACCCTTTGCAAGTTTTTACTTAAATAAATTTAATTCTTCGAAATTATCAAAAATGGTCCCATTTCTAGGAAATGGTAAAAATAAGGTCAAAATATTTTATTAACTAAAGTGATAGAGTGCAATGAAAAGTATCCAACCATATAAATAATAACACTTGTGTGTTTGGCACCTAAATCAAGGTCATTCCCCCTAATTTTCAGCTTTAGCATGAAAAACAATTTTTAAATAAAAAGAAACTTTCACTTTATTAATGAAAAGCAACTTTTGCTTTATTAGTAAAAAGAAACTTTTGCTTTATTAATGAAAACTACCTTTGTTTTATTAGTGAAAAAGGACTTTTGCTTTATAAATGAAAAGCCACTTTTGCTTTATTAGTGAAAGCAATTTTTTCTTTATCAATGAAAAGCAACTTTGCTTTGTTAATGAAAAGTAATTTTTGCTGTCTTAGTCAATAGCAACTTTTGCTTTATAAGTGAAAAGAAACTTTTGTTTTAATAGTAAAAAGCGACTTTTGCTTTATGAATGAAAAGCAATTTTTGCTTTATTAGTGAAAAGCAACTTTACTTTATTGGTGAAAAACAACTTTTGCTTTACTTTTTCTTTATTTTTACCTTGCTTCCGAAGGCACACATGAACTATATAAACAACACACATTAAGCACTTATTTCATTACTGACTTGTGGACCTACTCAAGGGCTAACTTGAAGGAGGAGGTCCCTTCAAAGAGATGAAGTTGTGTTTTCTCCATCATTTACAAGGTGTGGAGAAGCTTGCAACTTATCTATTCGGAGGAGATCATGTTCAGCTTTGGAGATTTTGGAGTTATTGGACAACTTGTATTCATCATGTTGTATATCTTTTATGCTATCTTGTAACTTCAATCTTGAAATGTATAGATTATATTTGGAGCTTTTCTCCTTATATCTCTCTCATGTGCTACATATTCTTCATCTTGTCTCTATTTTCTCTATGTCTCCATATTAATTGTGGGTCTAAAACCTAGACGTAGTATGAATGCAAGAAAACTTAAAGTACAAAGAGAATTTGGCCACATGTAAGAAGATCAAATCTTCATGGCAGGTTCATATCAAGCTCAGCCACATACTCAACAAGGGTCATCAAGTCATCAGTCTATATGAAGAAACTGAATACTATTATGAAGAGTTACACACTAGGAGGGGTGATATTGAAGAAAAACATGTTTTTTTTTATTTTCTGAGTCGGGGATGGGGGCCCAAGGAGGCTTACCCGCTCAGAAGGCAGAATCTATCCGCCGCTTCATCTTCCAAAGAAGACTTATACGTGACCTTGCAACCTGAAGATTGTGGTCAACTAACCCCGAAGGATCAATGCGGTGAGATACCCAATGCCCCGGTCACGACACAAGAGTATGCGGACTTGGAACGAATTCCTCACCCAGCTAAATTGCCTACCCGACGTGTTCCCGGAAAAGGAACGCCATACCCACAAGGAGCGTCGGCTCACAGGAGGAGTCCGCAACGAAAGTGGTGGGTAGTTTATATTTGCTCGGAGTTTTCTTAATTTGCTTGATTTGTTGGAACAACAATCAAAAACAGCTTAGAGAGCATTGCTTCGTTGTGTATATGTGAAGTGATGATCAAACTACTAGTCAACCTTTTAAATGGTCCTTGAAGTTATTCAAGCATACACAAGAGTTTGCATCTACATCTTGGTGGTAATGGAGGAAGACTTATGTAAGCTTTATGCATTGCCCTGGTTTCAAGCATTGGTAGGTAGTTAAGTGCATCTTTCGCTACTTGAGTGATACCCGACTACTTGGATTGTTTTACCCGAAAGGGGGATCACTACTACCAGACTTACATGCTTTTTCTGACTTTGAATGGAATAGTTGCTATGACACTCATGTCCACTAGTGGTTTTTGCTTCATGCTTGGTAGCTCATGCATATCTTGGTTGAGCAAGAAGCAGCCTAGTGTGGCCACTTCTAGTTGTGAGGCTAAGTACAGAGCAACTTTTGAAAGAGGCCGCGGAGAGCTACGTCGTGGTGTGCTCGGTTGCTCCAAACACAAAGGGAGTGGGCTGCTGCGTGAGGAGAGAGAAAGTAGAGAGAGAAACCTGCGCAGAAATTTGGAGAAGAAGATGGAGAAGCTGAAGTTGAAGAAGTCCCAATCAAGTTATGAGAGATTTGGGACCAAGTCTTATTGATAAGTGACTTTTAGGTCATTTGGGCATGTTCACACATGGCCAATGACCAAAAGTCATAAAAATAATGTAAATGCCTATAACTCCCCAATTTGGGGTCCAAAAAATACAACAAAAATATGTCTGGAAAGCTCTCGAAGAGAGCTTTCACATGGAAGGGTCAAAATATACAAAAGGAGAGTCCTTGGGGCCTTTATCCCCAACAACAGAGCTTTCACATGGAAGGGTCAAAATATACAAAAGGAGAGTCCTTGGGGCCTTTATCCCCAACAACCTCCCACTTAAAGGACCAAGGAGGCTCCTTTAAGCTAAGTAACTCCCACCATCTGTATACATAGCTGATGTTGTGCCTTGGGTAGACACTTCGTGAGAGCATCTGCAGGATTCTGTGAAGTATTGACCTTGATCAAAGTGATCAGGCCATCCTCTAACACCTCTCTGATGAAGTGATATCTCACATCAATATGCTTTGTGCGAGCATGAAACATGGCATTCTTTGCCAAACATATGGCACTCTGGCTATCGCATCCAAGAAGAGGTGCCTTTTCAAGCATCCCAAACTCACTGCAGAGCCGAGCTAACCAAATGGCTTCTTTGGAAGCCTCTGTGGCTGAAATATATTCAGCCTCTGTAGTAGATAGTGCAACTATCCTCTGAAGTCTAGAGCACCATGAAATAGCTCCACCTGCAAGGATGTATACATAGCCACTTGTGGACTTGCGTGTGTCCACATCACCTGCCATGTCTGAATCACAAAATCCTTTTAACTCCAATGGACCCTTTCCATAACATAAGCATTTACTTTTGGTCCCTTTCAAATATCTCAAGATAGATTTGACTGCCTCCCAATGAGCTCTACCAGGATTAGCCATAAACCTGCTAACAACTCCCACTGCATGAGCAATGTCTGGCCGAGTGGCAACCATAGCATACATAAGTGAACCACAAGCTGATGCATATGGAACACTCTTCATGTAACTGGCTGCATCATCATTTTTGGGACAGTCATCCTTGGAAAGCTTAACATGTGGCTGCAATGGCACTCCAAGAGGCTTAGCATCAGCCACATTAAATCTGTCCAGCACTTTTTCAATGTACTTTTCTTGGGATACCTGCAAAGTATGCTGCTGTCTATCCCTTTATATACGCATACCAAGAATATGCTCAGCTTCCCCAAGGTCTTTCATTGAGAATGCAGAGTTCAGCTGCTGTTTTAGAGCATTCAGAGTGCTCTTTTTCTTCCCAGCCAGCAGCATATCATCTACATACAGTACAAGAATAATTGGGCTGCCATCTTCATCCTTTTTCGTGTACAAACAATGATCTGCATGGCTTCTTTTAAACCCATGTTTGAGCATAAATGCATCAAACTTCTTATACCATTGTCTGGGGGCCTGTTTCAGCCCATACAAGCTCCTTTTCAGTTTGCATACCAGATGCTCTTTTCCAGGAATGGCATATCCTTCTGGCTGTTTCATGTACAGCTCTTCATCTAAATCACCATGCAAAAAGGCTGTTTTAACATCCATTTGGAATAATTCCAAATCCAAGGCAGCTGTGAGAGCAAACAACACACGTAAAGTGGTCATTTTCACCACTGGAGAGAACACTTCTTGGAAATCAATGCCCTCTTTTTGGGCATATCCCTTAGCAACCAGCCTTGCCTTATACTTGGGTTTGCCATCACCAGTTTTGATTTTGTACACCCACTTGTTTGGAATGGCTTTCCTTCCTTTGGGTAACTCAACCAAATCCCAAGTATCATTTGCATGCAAGGCCTTTATCTCTTCCTGCATGGCTAACTCCCACTTCTTCTTGTGCTCACATAGCTTTGCCTCTTTATAAGTAAGAGGCTCACCCTCATCTGATAACATAATGTAATGTATAGAGGGATCATATCTGTTCATTGGCCTCCTAGCACGTGTAGATCTTCTTACCCAATGATCCACATTATCTGGCAATGGATCTACATCAGGAGGTATATCAACATGTCCATTGTTAATGGGCTGTTGCACATCATTTCCAGCCCTGTTTTCAGCATGAATAGGTGGCTGCATATGCCCTTCAGGATCATCATTTTGCTGTCCAGCATCATCTGGCTCAATAACCACGGGCTCATTGTCATTTCCAGCCATATGTGGTGCATCCCGAGGGTTCATATCAGATTTAATTGGTGACTGTACATGCTGAAATTTGACTCTTTTATGGTCATCTTTAGAGGCACAATTATTTTTGAGCAGCCTTGCCTCATTAAATACAACATCTCGGCTGCGTATTACCTTCTTGAGTTGAGGTAGCCAAATCCTGTAGCCCATTTCACCTTCATCTCCATAACCCATGAAGATTCCTTTCATGGACTTTGCATCTAACTTGCTTCTCAACTCAGGCCTTATATGCACAAAAGCATCGCAACCAAAGATGCGTAGGTGGTCATATGAAGCTGGTTTGCCAGACCAAACCTCTTCTGGAATGCCACCTTTTAAGGACATATGAGGGGATCGATTGCAAACATGAACTGCAGTTTTCAAAGCCTCTCCCCAAAATCCATGAGGGAGATTAGCTGTGGACAGCATGCATCTCACCCTCTCACATAAAGTCCTATTATACCTTTCAGCCACACCGTTGGAAGAGGGGCTGTATGGGACTGTTAGCTCCCTCTTAATACCAAGATTTTCACAAAATCTATTGAATTCAGCACTTGTAAACTCACCCCCATTATCTGTACGTAAGCATTTCAGCTTTCTACCTGTTTGAGTGGTCACAAATGCATGAAATTTCTTAAATGCAGCAAAGGCTTCATCTTTAGATTTTAACAAATATACCCAAAGCTTCCTAGAGTAATCATCAACAAAAGAAACAAAGTAAAGAGCATCCCCCATAGATTTTATGGGCATGCTACAAACATCAGAATGAACAAGATCAAGCACATTAGACTTACGAGAGACACCAGAGTAGTAGGAATTCTTTACTTGCTTACCATATTGGCATTCATTACAAAAATCAAGTTTTGAGCCTTTAGCATCAAACTTGTCCAAATTACATAGTTTATCAAGACCTTTTTGGCTCATGTGGCCAAGCCTTTTATGCCATAATTCCATATGTGAATGGATTTCAGCCAAAGCAATAAACTTGCCCAACAATGCTTTACCATGCAAGCAATAAAGAGTCCCTTTCTTTGTACCTTTAACAATCAGCCTAGAGCCTTTGATAAGCTTCCATGACCCCTTCTCAAAGAGGGTACTATATCCATGCATATCCATTTGCCCAACAGACAATAAGCTTTTCTTGATGCTTGGTACATACCTTACATCATGCAAAACCAGCTCATTGGTACCATCCACTGTGAGATGCACTGTGCCAATACCTTCAATAGAACAAGCATGGTTATTTCCAAGATATACATGTCCATGGCTTCCTGCATGAAAGGTAGTGAAACACTCCTTAATAGGAGTTACATGAAACGATGCACCTGAATCTACAATCCATGTTTGTGACAAAGCATCATTCACAGTAAGCAAGGCATCAATCAAATCCCTCTTTGTGATTTGCATGTCTTGTGCATGAATATTAATAGAAGCATCAAAAATTTCAGCATGCTCTTCTGCCATAGTAGCACAAAGTATATCTTCTGCATCTGATAGCTCCTCAATGATGACACTAGAGGCCACATTGGCCTTCTCTTTGTCTTTGTCCTTTGAGGTATCATGTGCTTCATTCTTGGTGTCCTTTTTCTTCCTGTCACCTGTGTTCTTCTTTCTTTCTAGTTCAGCTTTATAAAATCTGCAATCAGGCTTCTTGTGACCTTTCCTACCACATTGATAACAAGTCACTTCAGCCTTGCCTTTGCTTTTGCTCCTGTTCCTCTGTACATTTCCACTTTTCTTTTCTGTTCTTCCTCTAGCCACATTGGCTGAACCACTGCCCTCTCCACTAGCTTTCCTCCTGATTTCCTCATTCAAAATAGAACCCCTTACACCATCAAAGGTAAGACTGGGGCTATTCGAAAGTGAAACAACCAATGTTTCCCACGAATCAGGTAAGGTCATCAACAAGAAGATGGCCTTAAGCTTATCATCAAATGGAGGTAATCCAGAGTCCTGCAATTGTGAAAGAGTACCTGTAAACAAAGATAAGTGCTCAGCCGCACTTTTTGACTCATCAAGCTGCATACACACTAGCTTACGCATAAGATGCACTTGATTTACAGGCGTGGTATTTTCATAAGTGGCTTTCAGCTTCTCCCATACCTCAACACCAGTTGTAAGGCCTTTCAAATCCACTAAGATTTCATCTGACACAGCCATCTTGATGTAAGTGATGGCCTTTTTGTTTAGGTTCATCCATGCTGCATCTGTCATATCTTCGGGCTTGACTTCCTCAAGAGCCCCTTCACAATCTTTAAGAAAGAGGATGCCCAACATTCTCTCTTTCCACAAATCGAAACCATTACCTTCAAATCTCTTGATCTCAAACAAGCTTTTGACATCAGAGGAGGTAGAGGCCATGTTTGAACACTAAGAGCTTCAAAATTTCACCAAAAAAGTAAAATTCACCTGTTGTCTTGTGCGCAATTACCTTACGAGACTATAGCTCAGAAATGAAGCCCAAAAACTGTCCAAAACTTGCAAAAATCAATTTCTGAAATTTTCTGCAGAAAATTTCAGAAAATTCCAGCAAGCTGTAATTGAATCAAAAACAA
>CM035428.1:36909746-36927246 GCA_020310875.1 Ceratopteris richardii
TGAATATATTGAATATAGTGTCGAAGGGTTACACACTCCAAGAGGGGTCACATCAGAATTTAACAGATTGAAGCTATTATAGTAGCAATAGACATGTTATATTTGTTGGAATTTTTTGTTGGATTTAACCGTCAATGAAAACTTTGGAGAACATTGCTTCCTTGTGTACATGTGAGGCGATGTTCAAACTTCTAGTCAACCTTCTAGTACTCCTTGGAGTTTGTCACTCAACCATGTATATGGAAACTGGTGAAGATTCATGTGAGCAAGGAGAGGTTTTATCTCTACATTAAAAACCTTATGGTAGACTTATGACACCTTTTTTTTTGTGTGTGTGTGCGCACGCACAATAGGTATAGATAAGAGCATATAACCTTGGTTTGAAAAGGACTTGCCAACCTTTATAATCTTCGGGGTATGTTTGAAGTCCATATTAAATTAACATAGCCTCCCATATTTGTCTCTATGCTTTCAAGTAGTACTTGTTATTTCAAAGATGAACATGTCACGAGGAACCAAAGGTTCCTTCCTCATGGGATAACTAAGGCCAAGATCCATGGGTCCTATAATTGGTTGCCTATTCATGATGGCCAAATGAACAGTGAGACCTCTCCTTCCTCATGGGATAACTAAGGCCAAGATCCATGTGTCCTATAATTGGTTGCCTATTTATGATGGCCAAATGAATAGTGAGACCTCTTGGTCGACTATACATGGTGACTAGGGGAGGGCTATATATTGGTTAGGAGGTGGATCCAGACTCACAAGCACTTCATTCTCGTCTCTTTCAGTTTATATCAAAGCTGAGGAAGTAGGCTTGGGCAAGGTGGATAGTTTCCACAAAAATTGTAGATACCTAATGGCCTCTAAAAAAGGCACTTGAGCACTCTCATATATGTAAAGGTACAAAAAAGTTCGAATTGAAATGTATAAAGTATCATTGGAAAACTCTCAAAATAAACTTCCTTGGGAAGCACTCCTTGAGGGTTCAAGATACCTAGCTTGTGTTACAAGTAAAGTTTATAATCTAGGTGCCTGATCGGTTCAGACAGATCTAAAATCGAACATTGTTTCGACACTCATATGTATGGCCAAAGATCTCGAGATCAAACTTAAGCATAGGTTCATGCGCTCTCTGAAACAAGTAATCCACTTAGCCTAGTGGTTAAATCTCAAGGTTAGGAATAGGAAGGTAGAGGTTTTCTATTAAACCCCCATGGAAGCATGGGGAGAGAGTTTTGCCCAAAGAGCTCTAGAGCCTTCTAACTCGAGTTAAGATGAGTTAACTTGAGTCTAAAGAGACTTAACTAGAGTGGCGAGCACATCTACCACTAGTGGACTGAGGACTCTAGTGGAAGGTGCCAAAGCAATGGTGGAGATCGCACATGCACTTATGGACTCAAGTTACATTTATGTTCTCGTTCATTCGAGTGGTTAAATAGAGGCATAAGGTTTGGAGGAGAGTCATCTTTCTAGCACTTTGTGGTCCTTTGTGAAGCTAAGTACTCTTCTAAGTTATGCTTGCTTTTGTTTGCCATAGTTTTCATTCTTTTTGCATTTATTCATAATTGAAGCATAGAGTAGAGTTTCACATGTTGATGCTTGTTCAATCGAAGGCAATAAGTTAATGAAAGTTACATATAAATGTATTGAAAAAGAAATCAAGCACTAAAAATACTTGTATGCATTTATAAAGTTAACTTCATGCATGAAAAAGGAAAGAATGTTTGCGCAATTCTTTCCAAAAGAATTCTTTGTTGCAAAAATTGAAGTTCAAGGATTACTTCTACACACATTCCAAGGTCTTCTTCCATTGGGCAAAGGTTCTAAATGCACAAAAGCATGTGCATAATCATGTTGAATCATAAAGGAAAGTGCAAGTAGTGTGTTTGTCAACATATATGCATGATGTATATGCATGCAAATACATGCAATGCATGCAAGCACATGCATTTGCATGAGTTACCGACATTATATTTGCTTCTTTGTATACATTATGCATGCATTGAAGTAAAAGGAATATGCATGCAAGAATCAGTGCATGATATTGCAAAAACAAGTACTAATTAGAATAGACTCTGAATAGTTAGAAGGTAAAGGAACCTTTTAACTAAGGTTAGATGGACTAAGTTAAGCACGAAGTTCTTAGTGTAACTCAATAAAAGTCAATCTCTTAACTCAAAATAATGCATAAGAATTGCATTTGAAGAAAGAGAGTCATAAAGAGATTGAATAAAGCAAGGATTCACTTAAGTCACATGTGAAGCACTAATGGTTAGAGAAAATGTCATTAATAGAACCGTTGATACACTGATGATTTATTACCATGTCAATATCTTGTGGTTGGATGATAATGTGTAGTTCTACTCCAAGAATCTTTTTGAGAATCCAATTTACTTCTCTTAAAGATAGATATATTGCTTCAATACCTTGTTGAAACTACTCTTTGAAAAGTGAAAGTCTCGATTCATAAAGAGTTTGGCTCTAATTAGTTTCAAATATCCAAGAAGTTTGAATTGGTTCCACGGAGTTTAAGTTCTTTCTTTCCACTTTGCAAATCTTTTGGGATTGACTAAGATAGAATATTTGATTCCATAAAAATCAAGGATAGTCAGTTGAAAAAGGATAACTAACTAAAACAACCAAGTTAGAACCCCTCCAATCTTCAAAAAATGCTAAGTTGACTTATTTATTTAAGTTTGCTTCAAGTTAAGTAGCATAACTCCAATGAAATTCATAGAGTTTAGTACACTCTTGAGAAGAAAAGTTAGGAATTGCTCATAAGATTGACAATTCCCAAGAACTTAAAGCTAAAGTCTTTGATAAAAGTATCATAAGTTGAACAAAGCTCATTTTGGATTTGACTTGCTCAAGATAAAGTGGAAGTGACCAAAAGTAAATGGCATATTTTTTCCTACATTCTACCTTGTACGTAAGATTTTCAAGCCCAATAGGACAAAGTCATCCTCCAATCGGGTAATAAATCAAGGAAATGTTGGTTGGAAGTGAACCATATTAGAAACATCTAAATTAGATGTTTGAGTCAATCAAACTTCTAGTTTGACTTCCAAATCAAATTCAAGTGAACCAAGAGTTCTCAAAACCTTGATAGGGGATAGAAATCCCACCTCAATTACTAAGTGAAAGAGCCAAGGAGAGCTACATGGTATGCTTGGTTGCTCCAAATGCAAAGGGAGTGGGTTGTTGCGTGTTGAGAGAGAACTTAGACAAAGAAACCTAACCTCTATAGAAATTTAGAGAAGAAGCTGGAGAAGCTGAAGTTAAAGAAGTCCCAATCAAGTTATGAGAGTTTTGGGACCATGTCTTATTAATAAGTGACTTTTAGGTCATTTGGGCACGTACACACGACCAATGATCAAAAGTCATAAAATTCATGTAAATGCTTATAACTCTCCAATTTAAGGTCCGAAAAATATAACAAAAATATCTTGAAAACTCTTAGAGAAAGCTATCACTTAGTAGAGTAATAAATTTTGATAGAGATCTGCCCAAAATTATTTGTTGATCCTAATCTCAAATTATTTGTTTGTGGATTGTCAACTTGTTGTATACCACATGATCAACAAATATTATAAATCATAACTATTAATCTTATCGAATGTATACATAAATTTTCTCAAATGCTTAATCTAGAATTGAATCAAATCATAGGCATAAGCCTCAAACAGAAAAAGGGGGGGGGGGGGGGGGGGAAACTCATGTGAATGTAGTTTGGGTTTTTGCTAGACCAAAGTTCTTTCCCTACCTTCAATCCTTTATTGGTGTGAAATGATATGTTTATCACGATTCACAACACAATAATATTTCTAATCATAAACCTTCAGAAAGGTTTGACTAATGCAACATGAACTTTTAACCTGTACAAATGAGCTTTAAACTGTCTATCAACATATACAAAGAGAGAATCCTTAGGGCCTTTATCCCTAAGAACCTCCCACTTAAAGGACCAAGGAGGCTCTTTTAAGCTAACACCCACCATCTGTATACATGGCTGATGTGATGCCTTCCGTAGAGGCTTAGTGAGAGAATCTACAAGATTCTATGAAATATTGACCTTGATCAAAGTTATCGATCCATCCTCTTGCATCTCCCTAATGAAGTGGTATCTCACATCCATATGCTTTGTGAAGCATGGAACATGACATTCATTGCCAAACATGTCACTCTAGCTATCGCATCCAAGGACAAGTGCCTTTACAGGCATTCCAAACACACTGCACAAGTGGGCTAACCAAATGGCTTCTTTGGAAGCCTTTATGGCTGAAATATATTCAGCTTTGTGGTAGATAGTGCAACTATCGTCTAAGTCTAGAGCACCATGAAATAGCATTGGTGACCGCCTGCAAGGGTGTAAGCATAGCCACTTGTGGACTTGCCAATGTCCACATCACCTTCCATGTCTGAATCACAAAATACTTTCAACTCCAATGGACACTTTCCATAGCATAGCCATTCACCTTTGGTTCCTTTCAAATATCTCAAGATAGATGTGACTGCTTCACAATGAGCTTTGCCAAGATTAGCCATAAACCTGCTAACTCCCACTGCATGAGCAATGTCTGGTCGAGTGGCAACCATAGCATACATAAGTGAAGTTTGAACCACAAGCTGATGCATATGGAACATTCTTCATGTAGTTGGCTGCATCATCGTCTTTGGGACGGTCATCCTTGAACATTTGGCTGCAATGGCACTCCAAGAGGCTTAGCATCAGCCACATTAAATCTGTCCAGCACTTTTTCAATGTACTTTTCTTGGGATAAATGCAATTGAGAATGCAGAGTTCAGCTGCTGTTTTAGAGCATTTAGAGTGCTCTTTTCCTTCCCAGCCAGCAGTATATCATCTACATACATCACTAGAATAATCTGGCTGCCATCTACATCCGTTTTAGTATACAAACAGTGGTCTGCATGGCTTCTTTTAAACCCATGTTTGAGCATAAATGCATCATACTTCTTATGGCATTGTCTGGGGGTTTGTTTCAGCCCATATAAACTCCTTTTCAGCTTGCATACCAGATGCTCTTTTCCAGGAATGGCATATCCTTCTGGCTGTTTCATGTGCAGCTCTTTGTCTAAATCACCATCCAAAAAGGCTATTTTAACATCCATTTGGAATAACTCCAAATCCAAGGCAGCTGTGAGAGCAAATGACACAAGTAATGTGGTTATTTTGACCACTGGAGATAACACTTCTTGGAAATCAATGCCCTCTTTTTGGGTATATCCCTTAGCAGCCAGCCTTGCCTTGAGCTCGGGTTTGCCACCAATAGTCTTGATCTTGGTAAAAGATTTCCATCAGTTGTGAAAAATGTATCGTTCTAACAAAAACACCTAGCAGGCATATTCCCTTAGTGTCAAGTTAGAAGGAGATTGTTAGAAAGACCCACTGGGGAATAGAAATGGATGCAAAATAAGTCATAAAAGATGGAAAGTCGCAAACCAAAAATAGTAAAAAATGATCCCATTTCTAAGAAATGAACCTATTTCTAGGAAAGTCTCATATCTAGGAATCAATCCCATTTCTAGCAAACGGTGGTCAAAAAAAATTATCACATGAAGTAATAGTACTCATTGAGAGCTATCCAATGATATATAAGATTAAGCTAATAGGCAACTATTTGTTGATCAAAAATGAAACCCTCATTTGTAGAATTGAATGAAAAGCAACTTTTAATATGAAACTCTAATATGACAAACCTGAAGAATTTAATCCTATGTTTCTTAACCATGCCAAGTGGCAATAACAAAACCTAATCAGCAGCACTATAATTATATATACTAAAGTCTCTACAGTATTTTCATTATGAAAAAAAAATATTCAGCTTTTAGCTTTTCGTAAAAGCTTCTACTCCTAGATTTATTGGGTGAAGCTTAAACTATATAAATACCACTTTGTGGAGCACCCTAATCATCACTTCGGAGTTCTCTTCATGGGCTATCTTGTTAGATATGTTCCATTCCACTTGGAGAGATAGAGCTTTGTTTTCTTCATCATCTACAAGTTGTTCATCTATTTGGAAGGATACTTGGTACATTTGTGTGTGGAGGGGGAACACATGCCATCCCTATTCGACATCCCACTTGCAATCATGTCAAGGATGACGTCCCGACATCCCTAGGACCCGGGGACGTGTCCCCATGTGACTTTGTCATTTGATCTTGGTTGCAAGCTCTCATGTATCTTTTGTCTTTGTACCTTCATGAACGATTATCTAAGATGTCTTAAGTTATGAGTTTATAACAAATAAGGATATTGTTTTACATTTGTGAATAGTGGAAAGGTTATATTACACTCTCAAGCACACATCGAGCAAAGGAATTGCATCTAGACATGCTCATATTCCAATGGGATCATTCTAAATTGCAAACTCAAGAATCAAGCAATAGGAGCTAATTTTGGAAGTCAACCATCTTATCCATCCATATTGATCCGCCAACCCATTTTACAAATTATTCTCTACAATCATTTCTCATTTGTTCGATATATTTGTCCACCTTACAATTATTTTCAACCAATAGTCCACCTTGTACTTATTCATTTGTTCACCTTGTACTAAATCAATCATTCTACATTGCAAAGCATAAAGAGGGAGCTAACAACCCAATTTAGCCCCTCTTCTAATGGGGTGGCCAAGAGATAAAGAAGGACATTATGTGAGCAGATTGTATGCATGTTGTCCCCAACTAATCTCCCTCATGGATTTTGGGAGAAGCCTTGAAAACTATAATTCATAATTTACAATAGACATCCTCACATTTCTTTGACGAGGAGCATTCTTAAAGAGGTTTGATATGTCAAACCTTCTTCATATGACCACCTAAGCATCTTTGATTATGATACATTTGTGCATATCAGGTCAAGGTTGAGTAATAAACTAGATGCCACATCCATAAAAGAAATCTTCATGGGATAGAAGATGAAGCTTGACGATGAAATGGTTGCCACATTTGGTTACCACAATTCTCATATGGGGAGAGGGACTAAGAAGTAGTTTAAAGAGATTTTGACAATCTTTCTAGTATGTGCTCATGAGTCGCTTGGAATATTGGCTTTGACAATATGAATTGGTGATATTGAAGAAAGACATATGGAGCTTGAAAGATTTTACCTAGGATGTTTTGCTAGAGCCTTTGATGGCTCTAGATCGTGTAGTTACAAAGTCTCGTACGCCTCCTTATTTGGAAATTCGATCGAGTGAGAGCATGAGCCTGACACCCTAGTTTATTGAACTAAGGAGTCAATCAAGTCATTGAAGGATCGGTTCCCAATTTGTAGTTGAAAAAAAAAATGTTAAGGACAACAATAAAGAATAAAGGGGAAGTGTTACATCCTCAAACCCAAAGGACATCATATGGGTGCCTCTAGCTAGAGTGTTTGACCAGGAGTTGAAGGTCCAACCAACTATGGGGTGTCAAGCCAAGCATGGACTGTCCAAACAAGTGTGAAATGAGCCATCTCCTTAAATGAGTATATAAATAGGACCCTTTATACGTCTAGGGTGCAAATGTGGTGATATAAGACACCAACTCTTGTGATGATGGGCACCAATGTAGCCACAAGCTTGTTACGCTAAGCTCCCGAGCTCATAGGAGGGCCACTTTGGACCCTATGGTTGGGAGGTGACTCTAATGTCCTCCTTTTATGTTTGTATGGTTTGTGTTCTTTCTTGTTAAGTAAAAGAATCCTAGCATTGTGCAAGGCATTGTACATGGCATTGTGTAAGCTAAAGAGGCTTTGTAGAGACTAAAGCAAAGCCCTTAGAGCTTGAACTTAGAGATTGGTAGGTTATTTAACCAATTGTGAGCTCAAATCTAGTGTAAATCCCTTATCTACATGGTAAAACAAGAAGAAAATGTGGTGAACATATGCATATATGTAGATGATTTGATCACCAAAGAAGATAATATTGTAGGGATCAAGGAAACAAGCAAACATGAAGAAAGAATCCGATATCTCAAACTTTAAAGTGTTGAAGTACTTCTCGAAAATAGAGGTAATCTATGCAAAATTAGGATTTACTTGGCTCAAAGAAAATCTTCTTCAATATGCTATGCAACTTTGTTATGAGTCTATGCAAGCCATTCTCTCAAACTTTGGAGCCATATACAAAGCTTGCAATATGTCAAAGAGAGGTAATTGAAGATATTATCTCAAATAAAAGCACCACTTGGTCATTGATAGGAGTCTTACCTCAATTTTTGCATGTTCTTACAAATTTGCATCTTGAGACAAGTAGGATAGTGCTTACATATATCAGGAATATTATTAAGCAAAGTCACTTTCATGTGTATGACAAAATATCATACGTCAAAGGCTTAAATAATGCAAATTGGGAAAGACTCAATGGTAAAAAAGTACATCAACTTTTGTTCATACAAAGGTCACCTCTTATGGCTTTAGAATGCATCCTACAATAGCATTTCATATATAGAGGCTAAGCTAAGTATAGAGGATTAACTTTGGCTGCATGCATAGTTACTGGAAACGATATTTTTGGGGGATCCAAAACCGAACAGTCGTTTCCCCTCCTGTTTCTTGTCGGTAATGCGTTCCCAAAAATGTTTTTTTAGGCACATTTTAAAGTCATCCTACCCATTTCTCCTCTTCGGGCACAATGTGTTTTCTACTTCCCTTCGTTTCTCCTTGCAACAACTGACCAAAGAGTGAACCCAAGCCCTTGGGCAGTTAACATCCACCCCTTAAGCACTAAAAACCCTTCACTCTTACGAGCTTGTGAGCTGCCCACAACCTTGCCTTGAGCCTCTTACAAGTTGAAATTACTACCTACACACTGCAAGCAAAAAGTTTTAGCTACATACTCCACAATTTTACTACAATCTACTATAGATAATAGACACTAGTCGCATGTGAATTATGCATGTGCGTTTGAGAATAAGGCTTAAGGATCATTTCACATGAATCATGATAATTGATACATGTGTGTATAAGACTTAAATTTGCATGCATGATGCAAGTTCCAAGTTGCAACACGTTACACATATCATCATATGAAACACACACACATATCAAACACGTACATGCATCATTCACAAATCACAAAACACATATATACATACACACATACACATGCACATGCCATTGTCCACACATGCCACATGAATACATGGCTAATGTGAAGATTCGGAGGAATGTGACATGTGCACATTGCATTCATAGAATCATATATGATATGATAAGTTTGATGTATAACTTACAAGTGTCCAAATGTGTGCATCATTCCTGAAGCATATGTGTCATAAGAGCGACAAGGAGACGCGACAAGGAGACACGTGTATGTACTATATGTGTTGAGATGAAACACATACATTTGCGTGTAAAAGTTTAAAAAAGTGAGCAAATCACATATAAGTTATAAATGTGTGTATTATATATGTGTATATGACATGTGTGCATGCATATGTGACTTGTATTTGGCATGTTTATGTGACGTGTGTGCATATGCCACATAAACATTCGACATGCACATGTCACATACACATACACTAGTTATAGGTTATAACTTATATGTGATTTCCTCTTATTTTTAAACTTTTACACACACATGTATTTGTTTCTTCTCAACACATATATACACACACGTGTCTCTCTGTCTCACATGATACACACATGCTTCAAGAATCATGTGCACGTTTGTATGTATAATGTGATATGTGTGCATATGTATGTGGCATGTTTATGTGACATGTGTGTATGTGTGTGATCCACGCATGCACACATGACACATAAACATGCCACATACACATGTCACATACACATATATAACACATACACATATAGTTATATGTGATTTTCACTCTTTTTTAAACTTTAACACACACATGTATTTGTTTCTTCTCAACACATATATACACGTATTTCTCTCTCACACATGGCACATACATGTGCACATTGCATGTATGATGTGACGTGTGCATATGTATGTGGCATGATGAATGCTTATGTAGTATGTGTATATGACGTGTGCATGTGGTGTTTATTGCATGTGTGTAATATGATATATCATGCTTCATCTTACCATTGAAGTTCTGTATTTCTGAATTTCAAATATTATAATCAGCATTGATCATGGCTCTTGATCCATATTGGAGATATGTTGAGAAAATTGGATCATTTGCAAGAGGAGGTGGTTCTAGAAAATGGGAATGTTCTTTTTGTGGGTATGAGAAGATCAGATCAGTCAAGAGGCTGGAAGACCACCTTGCAAACGTCCCATGCAAAGACATTGCACCTTGCGTAGCTGTCCAGATGATGTTTTTATCTTTGCCTCTCTTCAAGGATGGAGAAAGATGAGACTAGGAATCCATGATTCTACTGATCGTGATGAGTCCCAAGTAGTAGGAGACTTTATGCCATCACCAATACCTTGCAGCTCTAATGTTTCTATGACAAAAAGACAAAGAAGTGAAGAGGGAACTAGTGAAGGACAAGGTGACGTACGAGCTCCTTTGCCAAAGGTATAGATCTATGTAAGAATGGATCACTAGGAGAAGCTAGGTTAAAAGCTAGTATGCAAAAAGTGCATATAAAAGAGGCAACAAAGGAAATGAGATGATTGTTCATAAAATGTGTCATTCCTTTTAATGTTGCAAGGGCGAGACAATGGAAGAGGTTCGTCAAAGCCATGTCTCGCCTTGGCTATGAGTGGGAGGTTCGTCAAAGCCTCTGGACTACAAAATTGAAAAGAGAAAAAGCATGCATTATGGGACAACTTGATTACTTACAAGATATCATGTCCCATGTGGTATAAACTCCATATTTAATTATCAACTCCATACTTTCGAAATTCGCATTTTATAGGTGCATTTTTATACACTCACATAAAAAAGTTATTGAGGAGATTGGACCAAAAAATGTGATCCAAGTGATTAGAGATAATGGGAGTGACAACATCTCTATGGGAAACATTTTACAAGAGTTTAAAAAAGAAAGTTTAAATCCCATGTTGATCTAGATCTTCTCATGGAAGATATAGGAAAAATTAAGTGGGTATATGTCATTCAAAAGGACAAAAAATATTGTATAGATGGTTATCAAAAGACCAAAAGTTCTTTCTATTTATCATTTTAATAACACTTTGGAAATTTTGAAGCCATTAGCAACACTATTCGAGTGTATGTTCATTGGCTTGGAGCACCTGATTCGTATATGTACCGTCAGTTCTGAGAAGTGGATAAGATGGGAGGAGCACCGCACCAAAATTCATGGAGTTTAGAAGAAACATTTTAGATGAAGATTGGTGGTGGCTTATTGTGAAGGCTTTGGTGAATATACTGCAACCAATGTACATAGTATTGCACATTACGGATATGCATGGAAGTACTCTTGGACTCTTATATGAGTACAAGGACAAAATAGTTCGTCCTTGAGTAGAAAGATTGGCTCTTGAGAGGTAACTTGTTAATTTGTAAATTGCAACTTCCTTTTTAATTGAATCATGATTCATGGATGGAGATTCAAATTCTTTCTCTAATAAGGGTTTCTTGTTGCATTATGAATTTTGCATGATAGAAAGTGATCAAGAAGTATGGAATGCATGCAAGAATTGGTTCCATAAACCAATTCATGCAATGGCATATATATTACATCCTCTATGGTGTGGTCCTCATCAATTTAGAAATGATTAGTTAGTGGTTTTTAGGACTATGTTGAGTATTGGACAGGTATATAATATGGATAATGGAGATTGAAAATGATTTTTTCTTATTATGAAACATAATCTATGTATGAATTATGAAACATGATCATCGACTTTTCATAATGATAGATAAAGATATTGACATGCAAACTCACATTGAGGATAAGATACTCATGTATAGGAACCATCATGGCAATTCTGGAAAGGCCACTACACTTTTGCACGAGTCTCAATTGAGATCCGTTTGATGGTGGAAAAAATATAATGATAAAACACCTATTTTGGTAATGGTCTACTTCCCTCAATGACAACTTACCAATTTAACATTCAAAAATTTCAACTCTTCATAAATCATTAATACTTACATTACGTTATATTCCTTTTCTTCTAACCTATGACAAAAAAGACTAGCTCTTCAAGTTATTTCACAAGATTGTGGTGCAAGACCTTGTGAAAGAAATTGGAGTATATGGTCCCTCTTTCATACAAAAAAGAGGAACAAACCACGAGATTGTTGAAAAAAAGTCATTGGTAAATATACATTATAATTTATTATGTAAATTATAAATTTTCAATATCATATGAATCATGAATCATGATTCATATGTATGTATGTATGTATGTATGTATGTATGTATGTATGTATGTATGTATGTATGTATGTATGTATGTATGTATGTATGTATGTATGTATGTATGTATGTATGTATGTATGTATGTATGTATGTATGTATGTATGTATGTATGTATGTATGTATGTATATATATATATATATATATATATATATATATATATATCTCATCACTTTTGTTTCCATATTTTTGGAAACTCTAAAAACTTTGTTTCTAGCCAAGTTCGAACCGTACGTTTCCAACCATGCTAATAACTATGGCTACATGTGAAATCATGAGGGGTTAAAGATGCTATTGAAGAACCTAAAAGCAAGTACAAAAAAAATCCATGGTTTGAAAAAAAATATTTCAAACATCTACCTAGCAAACAACCGAGTTTCATGTTGGAAGTAAATGCATAGAGGTAAATTATTCACTTCATTCTGAAGAAAACTGTGGACAAGGAAATAGAAGTACGACATATAAGCACGAATCTACAAGTTGTAGATATGATGACAAAGTTGCTTCATTGTTCAAGGCTTGAAGGTTTCAATGAAGCTATCAACATGAAAGACATGGGACGAACATAGTCAAAGCTTGAGCTTGAGAGGAAGAGTGGGAAATATTGGAGCATGTGTAAGCTGAATCAAGTGAAAACCATCTCTCCCAAGCATTGTCACATCCGCCTAATGTTTATGAGCATTTTTCCCACAAGCCTGGACCATCCAAAAAAAAAAAAAACTTAAACAAAAAAAGATCAGCTTTGAGAGAAAATGGGAGCATCCTGGTGTGTGATTGGGTGCACTTGTTACATGTATTCAGCTTAGATTGATTTATAAAACCATAAGAGCACTTCTTACTGTCATTTTTACGTGTTGAGTGGCAAACTATATGTGGAAGAGGCCCTAAGCTCACCCCTTGCTAGCTTATGTATGCACATAAGGCAGGGAACTTTACTCAATCTCCTCTCTATTTGAGAGATTGTGATAAAGAACATTTCACTGTCTCGTATTTATCTTACATTACTGATCAACTCTCGTTCTCTTCGTGTCATTTGGAAGTTATTCTTGTATACTTTGAGCGATTACTCTCAAGTTTCATCTCTACATACTTTGGGAAAAACCTACATCCACTCGACATCCTATGAGAAGACTAAGTAGTCTTGGTCATTAAGCATTAATATGTCAAAGGGAGGATCCTAAGAAAGGTACATTGGTTTTCGTAGTGCTTTAGGAGCAATTATCCTCCATCGATCAAAAGTGCATAATGGATCCATGTTGAATGGTAAAGAGGGAAAAGGTACGTTTTTTGATAGTTGTTAAAGGAAAAAACATAAATAGACAATAATATTCACATTCGAAAGTAGTCCTAGAAATTTCATACTACAAAAGTCTATTCTCACATGGAGAGTTGGCCATATAAGCCAAAAAGGATTGCAATACGTAGTTTCATATGCAAGGCTAGATCTCCACTTTAAATTCCTGAAGAACTTGCCTACAACATGCAAGGAAGAGGTACCTTTTATTATAAATTGTTAAAGGAAAAAACATAAATAGTCAATAATATTCACACTCCAAAGCATTCCTAGAAAGTTCATTCAGCAAATGTCTATTCTCACATGGAGAGTTTGTCATACAAGCCAAAGAGGATTGCAACACGTAGTTTTATATGCAAGGCTAGATCAGCACTTAAAATTCATTAAGAATTTGCCTATAACATGCAAGTAAAACATCATTACGTTTATTTCACTATAATGTATCACAAAGCATGCTCAATTTCTTCCTTTATTACGTTTCGATGTGTACTCTACTCATAGTAGTAACTTGGACGACTTTTGCTACCACATATTGCCTTTTGAATTGGAAGAAAAAATTCCACCGATAACTTTGGAACACCTATTTTGATTACCTTCTTGTGTCTACAAACTTGTAAACCGCATGGCAACAAAAATAAGATTAATCACCAAATGGATTGTCCAATGTTTTGAAAACATATAATGGTATATGATCCCTTTACATGCTTGTTGAAGCCCATAACTGTCTAGAGTAAGCTTTTGAAGTTTGGGGGTTGGAGAGCCTTTAGTGAATGGGGAAGAGGAAAAGTGATGTAATTTATATAAACTTCTAGGTATGTAAGGTGAATTCCATTGTGATTACACTTGTGTTTGGGTGATAATGACATGACTACAAATCTTTCTCAATTTTGTGAGTTATGTCATCCCACTTATCTCCCTCTTTTACTTTCACTTTCCTTGCCATGCAATTCTCTCTCTCTCTCTCTCTCTCTCTCTCTCTCTCTCTCTCTCTCTCTCTCTCTCTCTCTCTCTCTCTCTCTCTCTCTCTCTCTCTCTCTCTCTCTCTCTCTCTCTCTCTCTCTCTCTCTCTCTCTCTCTACATATGCAGGCATACCTACCACAATACCTTGGAGTTGTCACTAGATAGAATCAAGTTTCATCACATCAACTCCAGATCAATAGGGGTCAAGCTAGAGGAGTGACGAGTCCCTCGAGGGGAGAGGTGTTGCCCAATATGCCATACAGAGATAGAGTGAGGAGCACTTAGGTACTAGATGAACAGCATACTAAGACCTACGAGCAAAGTTCCAGATAGAGGAGCCACTCCAACTTCGCACGACCACTGGGGAGAAGCAAAGGATGGGACACTTCCTCACGACGGCATATGAGAGATGAGAGAAGATGCTACAACCCACGCATCAGACACGGGTGAGTACCAAGAGCTGCATCAGGCGGACTCTCCTCTTAGAGGCATAGGGCTCACTCTCCTCCAAGGAGAGACACAAAGAGTATAACGCCAACCACGTATGATTGGGTATCGATGACCACTACTACACCAGGAGGATATCTCATACATCAAGATAGCCCATGACAACATGATGGAGAAGAGGCACACCATCACCACTTGGGCAGCCTTCTTCGAGTTATATGCAGAGTAAGAGCCATGCTCCCCCCACACACCACTACATTACCCCCACTACCCCCTCATTACCAGGTACACCATCCTTTTGTTGTTTTCAGCCTACACAATTAGTGTAGCGAGTATTTTTCGTTTCATTTCTACATAGAGGTTGCCCCAGTTGTACACCGTACATGGTTTTGTCTCATAGGCCAAGCTCGTTAATATAACTCCCTCCCTCCCTTCCCCTCTCCCTCTCCCCCTCCCTCCCTCTCTCCCTTCCCCCCTCCCTCTCTCCCCCTCTCCCTCATAGGCCAAGTTTTGCCTTGGGAAAGTATATGCGACTGCAATTTAAATAAGGAGTCAAGGCTCGTAATAAAAGTTCGATCTAAAAGACATACTACGTCAATGTATGTGCATTCTCTAAATGGAATGCACATATAGGCTGATGTCTTCGAGTTCAGCATTGAAGATGACTCACTGGAATTGATTTACCAATTCATCTATGCATACATTGTCATGGAAATAGAAAATGAGTGCATTGCTTGGAAACCCAATAGAAGATTCTGAAAAAAGATAGATTATTTGACTTCGAGAAGGAAGCTCCATGTACAGGTTCCAACTGGAATACCTACCTTGATCAAGAGTAAAATGGGAAAAAAAATAAAGACCAGAAAGTCGTCTCTATTCAAGAATCCACTTATTAAAAAATGTCTCCATGACTATAGGTTGACAGCACCAGTACCATATCAAGCCGTGATAGTATAAAGCGAACAATGTAGACTAACATCAAAAACCGACTACCGATGTCCTGACTTGCCCATACATTCAAAAGAGATGCAGAAGACAAATAAGATTCGGCTAAGAATCCATAATGCATATTTTTTAGAAATACCACGTCCACTTTAGATCGGCAGTGCTACATTTCATCTCTATCGGAAAAAGTATATTGACCCAGTAGACAGGCGTTTAACTTCGGTGGCCTACGAAGAAGCCGGAATAAGTATGATATTATGCGCTACTTTAAAATCTCGAGTACTCAAACGCATAAATTACCGGGGGAAAAAAAATGTTTCCTTCAGGAAGGCTACGTATCCATACACGAAGATTTCAGACCTTCAGAGACGCGGTAGAATGCAAGGAAGTAAATTTCAAAGAATTATGCATCGAAGTTTCTCCTTCGACAGCTCAAGAACGGACACAGTACACATACCTTGGGAAGGAAAGCAATCCACGGCTAATCTTCCAGAAATAGCTCATGATCGACTCAACAATTTCGCCGGCGTGCAGGAGCTCAACCCTACTAAAACCTCTTCGACAACTATATGCTACAAAAGCAAAAGAGGGTGAGTTGAGGAGAAAACGGGTCTTTATTTTGGTACTGGAAGAGAGAGTAAGTAGACAACTGAAATGATGATAAGAGTGGGTTCACACGTATGGTGAACTTTATGACGCGGGGCAAAATCTTCAATTTCAGCCATGAGAGGAACAAATACAATTTTTCATTGTTTATGTGTGTGCTCACACACCTCAAGAAAATACAATGTTTCATCGTTTATGCGTGTGTTCACACACTCAAGAAGGGAACACAAATTTGTATTGTATATTTTCATCATTAACTTGAACAAGATAACCAAATTCAAAGACAAAAAGTGTATAAAAAGTATCTCTCTCATATACATTTTCATGTGATTGTTCCACCCATCAAAAGGTTTTCAAGTGATCCAAGTTTAGTGGTTTGACGCCTCGAGTCTCTAGAAAGAAGTCCTGAGTTCAAGCCTTGGTTGCACATATCTTTGAGTTCCTCAAAGATGGGTGCCTCTACTTTACGAGATTGGGTGTGTGAGTGTGTTTTCATTTCATTATGCTAAAAAAAAAGGGATTTCAAGGATCTAGCATCACAGCTTACGTGGTTGAGTCTTTCACCTCCCTCAGGCGGGGTGAGAGTTGAGTCCAGAAGGGTTGCACTTAGTGGAATATATGTCCTCATTCTTATGATGAGATTAAATCACTCTCCTACCCATAATGTGAATAAGTTGCCTATTTTTGTACAATACAAATATATGACATTATGGTGTATCAACTTCTCCTTCATCTCCAGCAATCAGTATCAAAGATAATCATTGCTTCTTTTACACACCTTGTTCGCGGACCTATATTTGTACAAATTTTAGTGACCATTGTCAAGTTTGCAAATACGAAAAGGTAGGTGGTGTTGTCATCAAAGCTATACATCAACCTAGCGGCACGTTCATTCTATGCTATCTCTTACTTCCATTCCAACACACTTTCTCA